>JABEVS010000543.1:0-40801 GCA_018290735.1 Coelastrella sp. MACC-549 | reverse complement strand
TCAGAACATAAAAGCATGTGTCCAGTTGATGTGTGAAAGGTGCATGTGTGGCTTCAGCATTGATGCTAAGCAGTTCACGGAGACATGCAGGTGCTCTTTATATGTGGTAATCCGTTTTAACGATTGGGCTTTATACATAGTGGGTTCCTGCATGTGGGTGTGCTAGATGCCATCATACTGCATGTTTTGACCCATGCCTGACAAATTGGTCCATCGGTGACCTCACTCGATGAGGGGTTTGTAAGGCTTTTTCGGATGCATGGAGGCAAGGATCGGTGCACGAATGCTTTTCAATGTGTTCTCCGGCCGATCCTGCTGTGCCACATGCGCTTGGCTCAATTTCTTTTACATGCGCTTGCCTGACCATGTGCCGAGCAGTGCGGTCTGGCAACTTGCTGGCGTGATCCGGCCCTTTTCTCAACAGCAATCATATTCGATCGCTCTGTCAGATGGTGCTGTGCATGGGGCGGTTGCGTTGAGGCAGCAGGCAGTTCGCGCGGGCCTTGACCCTACTGTTCATAGTGTGCTGGCTGTCATGGGCTGATAGCGTTGAGAGGCTCTCTGAGCTCGCGGAGGAGCGTACCGTGAAGCGGGGGGGTGCATGACTGCAAAGTGTGTTGAGCTGATTCTGCCGGACTGCCAGATGCCACTGGGTAGCCGAACCCTGCAGTGTAAGCTGGCAGTTCGGTCGAGATCAAAACAAGACTCATTACAGTGCTGCTGATTCTGCCGGAAGTGGGCGAAAATGGCTGTCCGAGCCTATGATTGAGTTTTGGGGCATTTTTTGGGACTGCAGACTTCTCCCAGTCTTGCCTCGGAGAAATAAAATCCCGGCTAGCAAGGGGGGGCCCCCCCTTGCTAGCCCCCGGGGGGACAACATAACTATTTGTCATAGCATTTCAACTTGCTGCATGGCTCGACTTCTTTTGAATATCTGTTCAAGAGTCAAACCTTGAACCATATCTATCTGGCACTGACAGTGCAGACATGTCACACAGTGTGGACAACATGGATGCCCATTAAATCATGAGAGACGCAGCCCCAGCAACTTCTGCCCAGCAGCTGGTGCTCATCACATGCTATCCCCATCCTTTCTCTGAGAGAGAGATTTGCCAATAATTGACAGAGTCAGCTGTCAACGCTCAGGGGCTTCCTGTTGGATCGTCAGCAACCATCTGCTGCATCCACATTGCATGCCGTTCCCACAGACTGCTTGTTAAAACATACTGCTTGGCCCTGCTCCTCCTGCTGCGGCAGGGCGGCACTGCTGTTGCATCAACAAGGCTACTGCTTGTTCAGCAACTGCTTGGCATCCTGCTGCTGCTTCACCAGCGACTCACTGGTGTACTTGGCCAACAGCTCCTGCTTCTTCTTCTGCAGCACCATCTGCTCTATGGCTTTCTGGTCGGGCAGCGGTACATACGCCACAAACTGCTGCTGCTGGTCACCTTCTTCCTCCTGCTGCTGCTGTTTCTGACGTGCTGCTGCTTTGCTGGTAACACTGGCTAGGGCGGCTTGTCGCTCCTCCTCCTTCTCCTGCCAGTCAGCCATGGCCTGAACACACTCATCACACCAGAAGCAGCAGCAGCAGCAGCAGCAGTAACACCACCATCAGCTGATTATTGAAAAAAGATGCCGATCATGTGAGGGTGTAATAAGCTGAACGAAAGCAAATTGTGAGAGGTGAGGCAGCAGCCAGCAACCTTCCCACAGCAATGAGCAAGGCTTTATACATCTCAGTACAAGACACACCACACAACAGCACATCAGCAACAATGGCAGGAAAACCAGCAACAGAATGTATCGTGGGCTGTTGAACCGCACTGCATTCAAGTTCTTCACCTGTGCAAGAATTGTCCTCTCTGCTTCTGCCTCCACTGCCAGGAGCACGCCGTCCTCCTCATCCCTGAAACCGTAGTAGTCCGGCGTGATGGACTTGTGCATCTGGAAGCGAGTTCGAGCGACCTGAGGAAGATCGCGGCCCAACACAGACGGATAACCAGCAGCAGCAGAAGAAGCATTGGGTGGTGTCAGTAGCTGCATTGACGGCACATATATGCATCAGATATGATGTATTTGGCACAGGTGCCCTTTTATTTTTGTGATTGCCAGATGAGAAGGATAGGGACATGCTGTGCAGATGGAGCTCCATCTGGAGTACCTGAGCTGTGGGCTGCTGCAAAGCCACCAGGTGGTTCACTGCAGCTGCTGCCTGACACCATATTCTGGAAGTTCAATGTGCAGTGATCTTGTCTGCATGTCTGCTCATATCACTGCATTTGCATCAGCTGCTGCTGGTACCGTGCTTGCAGCTGAAAGCCTGTCAACAGGTGTATGAACTTATCCATCAGCAGGTGACCTGCTGCTGCTGCTGCTGCTGCTGCTGCATGCTATGACCTATACTGGCCAAGCCCTGCACTGCACAACAACGAACTCACCGGCTTAGGTGCTTCCTTTTCAAAAAGCTCCTTGACTCCCGGTAGCTGCTTTGCAGCTCCAAAGTAACGATACCCGCCCCCTCTGCTGTCTGCTACTTCATTGCCTTCACTGTCTGTTATTTTTGGTGCGGTTTTGGCATAGTCTGGGCCACCCAACTCAACTATGCGGCGTTCCCAGTGACCTTTTTCACGGATAAGCTTGTTGATTTCGTCATTGAGGTCGCGTATTCTGCAGACACATCACCAGTGCAGCACGTATGCAGTCAATGATTGTACCATGGGTACCAGTGATATGACTGATACAAGACGATATGAGGTTCAAAGAGCAACTGATGACAAAGCACCATTTCAGGTATCAGACAATGTGTTGGAAAGCAACCATAATGATCAAGCACAGTGTCAGCTATTGCATGATTGAAATCAGCCTGGCTGAATTGATTGGCATATGAGTGTGACTGCAGCTGTTGCTGAGGGGGAGAACCAGGCTTGAGGCTTTGTGCTGACACGTTATAGAGACGTTCAGCTTTAGCATTGCTGTGTGCTGTTTGACGCTCAGCATGTTACCAGAGCCTGCAGCTATTGCCGCCCTGCATCTGTTATTGTCACTGTGTCATACCCAGACCAAGGCAATGTCAACATGACTGGGCAATGGGATGTTGGAGACTTGAAGGTCATTTCGTCTTGATAATGTTCCAAGCCGCTGACACTGCACTATCAAATCACCTTGGTTTGTTCATCTCTGGTGCTTGCAGTGCTGAGCGACCAGCTCTAAGGATCTTATGATATGCGCCATTCACACATTGTGCACCGCATGTGCAGTAACTAATTGTGCTTGGGCTCCATAGCAGACGCTGGTCACTGATCAACCCGACTATCTACATGAACAGCGGTGGTTGATGGCTGATAGCTGCCTACCTGTGTTCTCCCAGGCCTGCGTTTTGTATCTCCATCACTTTCCTGCCGATTTCACGCAGTATTTGCTGCCTCCACTTGTCAGCCTCATTGAGGTCCGTGCACTCTGAGGCTAAGTACGGTCTGCGCTGTTTTGGTCCACGTTTTTCTTCCTGCTTACCCGCTAAGAAGCGGTTGAGCATGGACTGGGCCTTCTCCTCATTACGAGCCATCTTGGCTGCCCTGCTGTTGACTGCTGCTCCTGTGCTAAGCTGTCAGTGCTGTAAGTGTACCTAGCAAATCTTGATGTCGGTTCAAGCGTTCAACTAAAGCTGAAGCGCCACTGCGAGACCGCTGAGCAGCTCTGCAGGTGCTAGACGCTCCAGGGGACGAAACTGATTGTCTTGAAAATGTTCGCCGTGCTTTGACATCAAGAGATGCTGGGCATATCAAACACACAAACAGGCCACATGGTGCTTTTGAGGGTGTGCTGATGGTAGCAGAGACCACGGACAAGCTCTGTACCTTCGTGTTGGCCCTGATGAAGACTGCAGATCAACTACTGCTTTACATCAATAACATGCAGATTTCCTGCTGTGATTGTCCCATTCACTGACAGCACTGGGTGGTTAATTGCTGCCCCGATGAACAGAATCCGTTCAACAGTTGTTACCCAGTTAGTCCTGTCAGGTCTTTGAAAGACCACAGTCGACTTACTGGGTCACACGAGTTATGGTAGAGGCTACATTCAGCTGTGGTCAGTCAGAGGTGACGAGCATTTGCAGGTAGGTAGCTGTAGCGACATTAAGGGGCTTGATGTTGCTGGTGGTGCCGCGGCTGGGCTGCAGCACGGGTTGCATTTCCTGTCTGCATCTAACCAGCATAATTATCGATTTATCTGGACGTAGTATTACTGCTCGGAAGTAAACGTTGTTCTATGCATGAAGGCAGAACAGGAGCCCCAACTCTACTCGATTCTTCATGCACCAGTGTACCTGCAGTCACTGTCAAGTACACCGTGTACTTGCCAAACTGCAGACTTATACCTGCATGCATAAATCAGCATCCAGCCTCTATACCTACAGTCATAGACAGCTAGCTGTCTGGTAGGCCACCATCAACTGCTTTTGGTGCCTCCTCCTTGATTCAGACCCATTATGGGTCATCCACAGCAGGCTGTCAGCTATCAAATAACACAATAGCAGTAGTTATGGTAGTTGTGGTTGAAGTAACTGTAGCTGGCGACCAACTGCATCTGCAGATTGATATAACGTGCCAGCAAACCTGGTCACAGAAGCTATCACACCTCAAGTGATTGGTATCAGCTGCGGACTACAAGTTGGCCTTTCAGCAGCACTGACTCGACTGCTGGTATATTGTGGCCACTGGCAAGGCACCGTGCCTCGCACTGCAAGCCGAATGTAGGCCGCTTGGTGCACCTCATGCAGGTATGCCGCATCTCTTGGAAAGACTGCATCAGCAGCAACAGCAGCAACAGCAGCAGCAGAAGGGCACCCCTGCAGGTAGTGGCTGCAGGTAGTGCTGCAGTCACTGATGGCACCATACAAGACGGCTGGTGGACCGGCCAAACTTTGGCAGATCCGCTCAACACCAGCTGTTGCATATCTTGATGTCGGACATGTGGGACACATTACGTTATGCTTTTGGCAAGTAAGCCCAAACCCACTCAAGCACCCCTGCCCCCCCCCTTGCAAAACTAGTTTTGTAACACCTGAGCACCGGTTCTTCACAGCTGTCCATTTTATTGAATATGACACAATTTCTGTTGCAATTGGCTCTTTCCAGGGCTATCACAGGCAGGCTGGTCGTGTATGAAGGTCTGTCAACACCCTGCCAAAGTTGCCAAGGCATCAATGGCGTCTGTCAATGTTATGGAAGTAAAGGTGGGCCTTCGACTTCTTGGTTGATACTGTACCGGCATAGTAAAGAAAGCACTTCAGCCAGATCTATCTTGCAGACAGACTCTGTGTGAGTTCATTGATAAAGTCATCCATCTCTATGGTCCTTGCTCCGGCTACCGATGAACCCAGCCCTGTCATAAGCTCCAGCAAAACATCCCTGCGACCAGTATCAGCAACAACTAGAGTTATCCTTAGTGGCATGCAGCCTGCTGAGGTACAACAGCAGCATGCCAGCAGTGACTCGCTGCCAGCGATGCTCAAACATATTGCAAAGTGCACATTTCTATCACATGAGCCCTTATGGTGTGACAGTAGCAGCAGTCTGCATTGAATGCATTGATGTCAGATGATACTTACCCATTGCAGGAACAGCCACAGTCACACTGGCCACCTGACATCCTCACCCGGGTGCTGCAGCTGGTACCACAGCAGCAGCGCCTCAGCAGCAGCGCCCTGGTGTCACATGCCTGGCAGGCAGCAGCAGTAGCAGCAACCAGTAGCATCGATATCTGCGGCACAACCTCAGATTCGCTGTGTGACTGGCTTGAGCGTCATGGTCCAGTGTTGCGAAGTATTACAGTCACCAGAGGCGCCTGGTGGGCCGGCCCAGATCATGCAGCATCATGCAACACACATCCTGCCCAGATCATGAGGCTTCCATTTAAGCGTCTTGTAGCCTTGCAGCGCTTGGATGTGACTTACCTGGACAGGTTGACCAGTGGGCAATTTCCGGCTGCCACAGTGGGTGACCTGACTTCGCTCACAGCATTGTCGTTGAGTGGTATCAGGACGGGCCATCTTTCTGACTTGTTGGGGTGCATGTCTAATCTGACGGCTCTCAAGGAACTTCAGTTATTGGATATTGGGCAGACCAAGGAGGACTGGCAGTTTGTGGCCACCAACTTATCTCAGCTCACGCAGCTCACTCACCTAGAGCTGTCACAAGAGTCCTCCTGGCAACAGAGATTTGTAGGTGGTGATGGCTTGCAAGTGCTCTCACTCACCAACTTGCAGCAACTGTCAAGGCTTGTGACATATAAACTAGGCTATGCAGCACTGCCAGAGCTTCCTCAGTCAATCACAGGCTTAGCTATATACTACACAGGAACAAAAAAGCCGCTATTGCAGCTAACAGCACTGAAACAGCTGAGCAGACTCGATCAACTTTTTCTAGGGGGACTTACAATGGACGTTGAAGGGGCTGAAAATGTGCTACTGCAGCTTACTAGGTTGCAGCACTTGGTTCTAAATCGCGTCAATGATACAGGACCAGGAGGACTCAAAACATTGGCAAAGCTCAGACAGCTGAAAAGGTTGTATCTGTGGGGCTATCAGCTGCGAGGGTTGCCGGATGTTGATGGCCAAGCCAGCTGTCATATCTGCGAGAATTTTACCAGCATGGTAAGGATCTGCAATATGCTTTGTATTATGCTCGGCCATTTGTTTACCAGTCCACTTGCGACGACACCTCCAATGTTTGGTATGATATCATACGCTATAATGCTGTGGGTATATCATCGCCATCCCGGCAGGAAATCCCTGGCAGGGATTCCCTGCTCATTAATAGTAATCCACGCAGTTGCAGATCCTTGTACGCAGATGATCACATCTGAGGGAAGCAGTGACTGCCAATGGCCAATGCTGCTCAGCAGGCGGTCTAGCTCAGCTAGCAGCTGAGTGCACACTGTAAACAAGTTTTGACAATGAGTGGGTCAACAGGCTGTTGTTCAAACTGGCTGCTTTTTGTTGCAGGCACCCCCGCCAGATCTGCACTTGCAATTTAAGGCGTACTGCAGCAAGATGGCTGGCACTCTTCCCTGTGATCACTGGGTCCGACGTCTGTGCATAAACTAAATTTCTTTTACATACGTCACGGGACGTCACCACTGTCTCAATAAATTGGTAATTGGTAGCAAGGGGTGCTCAGTGAGTTGGACTGGCCGCTTGTTAGGGTTTTTTTTGGTTGTCCAGCGGCTGTGTAGAAGAAATTGAGCCATGCAACAAGTTGAGATGCAATGGCAAATGCACTGACATGCGTGGGGGCGCCACACGGGTGTGATGCTTGTGCCTACCTCGGCTGTCCGGCTGTCCACCGAGCTGTCCTTCTACGTCACATCATTACCTGTAAAAAAGGGAACAAAAAGGCTGTGATACAATCTTGAAGGCGTGTTTGAGGGGCCCCAATATGTAACACCAGCCGACATTGCACTGCCAGGCTGGCCAGTGAACGGCGGCAAGCAAGGGTGTCGGACCAATCCTGGGAGTCGCAACACCAGAAGACCGTCAGGGATTCCTGCAATCCGAGAGTCTGCAGTGCCGCACTGCAGGCGGCCTCCATAGAAGTTCCATCACACCGTGCAGGTCGATCTGCTGTTGCCAACTTGGTTGAACCAGTGATCATCACGGTGACCACCTCGAGGTGAGCTCAGCAGACAGCCGCAGAACTGCTGCACAACGACATCCCACCAACCCAAAACTGCAACGAGAGAATCAGCACTGCTGAGTGAGTGACTCACATGACAAGATGTCACCTTAGTGGCAAGGGAAAGTCCTGCTATGCACATGCTACAGCATAAATCCGCTTAAATAATGCTATGGCCAATGGCAATTGCAACCATGACTCAAGGCATTGAATGCCTCAAGTAAGCAATATCAGTGGTGCATTGGGCTGTCATGCATTGACAATATGCAGATGTCATGACACAGCTATTCAGGTGCAAAACAACAACAGAGATAAGCATTGCTGCTTGTACCAAACAGGTACTTTGACAGCACCTAACAGTATGTTGCCGGGATGGCAACCCGATTGCAAGTTGTTTGCTGAAGCACAACCATGAAACAACAGGTTGGACTGCTTACACGGCAGCAGCTGCAGTAGAAACACACATGCAAAAAATCACCGCCGCTGCTTATGCAGCTGGGAAGTCAATTTATAGTTCGTCTATGTCCTATGGGCTGAGTGCGACCCAAGAAGACCTTTCAGTAGCTACTACACTCCAAGCAACAACTGACGAGCATGTCCTGTCAAAAACCACATCACACCCCTCAGCTAATGATCCACACTTAACACATAAAATCCATGCACACTGCTAGCCTGAATTACTACTGCCAAGTGTCATGTGGTGCCACCGCCGCGGCCGCTGCTGCAGGCACTGTGGTGCCCCTTCACACACTTCACTGGGCTGGTACTGTTGATCCTGCTGCTACTGCATCAGTGCACACACCGGCTGATGTGTATTATGCACTCAACCAGCTTGCCAGCTACACACTCCATTACATACAGGCATCTACACTACATCCCTGCACTGCTGCAGCTCCTGCTGTTGGTACACCAAACCTTAAACCCCGTGCTCTATCCCCCCCCCCCTGCTAGTTAGGTGGTACCTCGGGCAACTGCGGACACTTGATGTGCTTTGCTGACAGCTTTGTCTGTGTGAGATCAGCTCCCCAGTCCTTCAGCATCTGCACAGTGCCCATGAAACTGTCAAAGTTGGGCCTGTAGTGACCACTGTCTGCTGTCAGCTTCATGATGCGCCCGTGCTCAACCACGATACCTCCAGCAGCCAGGACTGCCCCACCCTGCAGGAAACTGCTGTGGTGGAACTTGCCACGGTACTTGGCATGCACAAACAGACGTCCAGATGTGTCCAGGACATAGATCCACTTGCAGGGCTTCTCCTTGATCTGCAGCAGCCCGGGGCGATCCTGATTGGCCCCGCTACCGCCACTGCTGCCAAGCCCATTTGGCTGCTGCTCCTCCTGCTGGGTCCCCGGCCCCTGCCCTTCCCCGTGCCCTTGCTGCAGCTTGTCAACAGCTGCAGCGAGCACTAGCGGTGCATCAGCAGAAGGCTCTGCTGCTGTTGCTGAGTAGCGCCGCTGACTGACTCCGGTAGTACCAGGCGTCTCGTGACCTGTCACAGCCCCATAAGCAGCAGCAGTTGGTGTGGCAACAGTGGATGTCTCCCCTCCTGCTGCTGTTGCTGCTGAACCAGGTGCAGGTCTGCTCGGCGTGCAACTGACTCTGGGATCCTGAGTACCAGCAGCGGCGCCGGTGTAATCCACATCTATCATATCAACATCAGCATGCTGGTAGTCCTGCGGCGGTGTTGCTGTCCCTATCACACTCTCCTGCAACTGCTGCTGCTGTTGCTGCTGCTGCAGGTGTTGCAGGCTGCGCTGCCTGAGCAGCTGCTGCTGCTGCTGGTCCACAACAAGTTGTGGATGCCGGATCTGCTCCTGCATCTGCTGCAGCGCTGCCACCTGCTGCTGCCGCCGCTGTTTCTGCTGTGAGCCTGGCTGCTCATCTTCCTCATACTGCTGTGGCTCTTCCTCTTCCTCTTCCTCCTCTGCTGCTTCAGGTATGTTCAGCAGTACCTGTTCTGCACCATCAGCAGCAACGGGCCCACTGCTGTCCTCTGCAGCAACCACAACCGCTGCTGCTGCAGCAGCTGCAGTAGCAGACGCCCGCAGCTGCACCAGTGAGAGCTCAGAGCCTGTGTGCACTGTCTGGCGGGACATCTTGTACACCAGTAGGCCTGTACTGGCATCTATTGTCACCTCAAGCTGATTGCGCTCCGACTCTGTGAGGTACTGCACCCGTTCAGATTCCAGCTTACCCCTAGACACCCCTCTCTCTCCTAAATCCACATGCCTGCCAGCCCCCTCATCCAACCAGTAGAAAAACCTGTCATCAGTGTGGATCCCTGGCAGCGTGGGTGTTCCTATGTTTATGCTGGCTGCTCTGGAGTCTGCAATGATGACGGGCCGTTGCTTGCTGGTGCTGCTGGTGACGGAAGGTATGTGCTGGCTGATGCTGCTGCTGATGTTTGGGGCCGATGCGGGAGACTGGTCCTGACCAGCTGGCTGCCCATCTCCCTGCATGGAATCATCAGCTTGTTCTTCTGCTGCTGCTACTGCTGCTGTGATGGTGCCAGTGCTGTTGCTCTCCGCAGGTTCGGCCAAGGGCTGCATGTCGGCCAGATTTGGTGCTGAGCGGGATCGCCTGGGGGTTGCAGGAGGTTGATCTGGTGTTATACACGCTCCTGCTGCTGCATTGCTGGCTGCTGCTGTTGTGCTGCTGCAGGGGTTGCTGCTGTCAGCATCTGCAACTGCTATGTTGGGCACAGCTGGTGCTGTTGGGCTGTTGGTGGTGGTGGCAGTACCCTGTTGCAGCTGCTGTGCCTCTGCTGCTGCCTGCGCTGCAATCTCAGGTATGGCTGAGTATGGGATGTACGTGTGGCGAGCTGTTGCTGCGTCCCGGGCTTTGGCTTGTTGGTTGAGCCAGTAGTCAAAGTAGGGGCGCAGATTGGTACCATATCTGTGCTTTGGGTCTGCTGCCTCCAACCAGTGTTCGCATTGCAGTATCAACGCTGTGCTGTTGCGATTCAAACCCTACAAAGCAGCAGAAAATACGTGATTTATTCAGTCGAATCACTGTGGCTGAGTGTTGCACAATTTCAAAAATTATCTGACACCAGGTGCTGTCATGGGCCAGTGAATGCAGGATACAGCTCGCCAAGAACTGTCCACAGCTTAAAACAAGTGTGATGCCTGTCATACAGTGATGTGACCGCCTAAGAAGCATGCAGGTGTGCGTTGTTGAGCAATATTCCTTGCCCTCGGCAACAGTGCTGGCATCTCACTCCCCACCTTGCCAAGGCGCGCTGCTGCACGCTGACAGCGCACCCAGTGCCAATAAAGAGATATAGATCGAGTGAATCCCTCGTCATCGTTGTCGCTCTGTTTGTGTTTCTTCTCATTCGGCTGAAGCAAAGTCTCCCTGGCCACAGCATCCTCTTCACCATGTGGTGCTCCTCTATGATGGGCCACCAGCATCTGCGCTGTTTTCTGGAGGCCGTATTGCTGAAAGCTTGCTACCTGCGATGATACTGTTGTGCTGTATGGGGTACCAGCATCCTTATGGGCCAGTTCTTGATACTTATCTACAAACATAACAGACTCCTGATGCAAGTCAGCATATGGGCACCTGATGCAATGATACGGCCAGGAAAGGGAATCGTGGGAACGGATCCCGCAGACCAGGATGCTGTTTGCAAGTAGTAGAAACGTACACAGCAATCAGCACGATGATGAACAACTCTGCAATGCTAGAACTGGTGCGCACTCCTGCAGTCCCGGTCATAACAATCAAGGCCTTTGCAGGCGATTCCCCTTGGATGCACCATTACCATGGCATATTATTTATCATGGCATATGAGGCAACTTGTGTGAACAGTAAAGGACAGCTGATGCAATAGAGTGATACCTGCTGTGGTGTCCCATCACACGTCGCACGAAAGGCCTGCTGTCCAGCTCCCAGCGACATCACTGATTTGCTGCATGCTGTAATGATTCGTGATATGCTTATATGCTTCATAATCGCGTGCCACAGACACTGATCACTCCTTACCTGCGTCAGCACAAAGCTCACACACATACACATGAGCACTAGGCGCAATGTTAACCTGAACAAAGAGTTGAGCAACGACTGGGTTGGCAGAGTCCGCAAATGGGAGAAACGATGGGTTGTTTGCGAGGATAAGTCCGCCCCTCAGCAACCATATGGAGCCAGGCGGCCTTTGCAGCTGCTGAAATGGGTTCAGACAGGTCAGCTAGCAACACCACAGCTGTTCTTATCGAAATCATCTCAAATTCAGGTCATGTATGCTTTGATCTGCTTTACAGACGTTAGGACAAAGCAAGAAGCTGCTTCCAGGCATCCGGACATAGTCCCAGTAAGTGCTGCTGGCTATTGGGTACCACTATCAGCAAGCTTGGGCACCTACCTTCATGTGGGTCATAAGAAACATTCCACGTGAATATCATTCTGTATTTGAGGACTTTCAGCGTGCACATGGCAGCGATGGCAGCCTTGTGCTGTTCCTCTACTGCCGAACGCGCGTGGTCTCCTGCAATGGCCTGTGGCGGTTAGCAATCTTGTTTGCTGCTTGTTGCACAGCACAACGCGGTGTAAAGCTGCAACAGCCACCTTGGCCACAACTGCTGCAATAGCTCCCCCTTCAGACCGTTCCGCTACTTTCAAACTCTTACTCAAAGCTCATATCAGTCCTCCTCTGCAGTGCAACAGCAGCAAAGCAGTCTGTCAGTGGCCCATGAGGGTCAATGCTACTGCAGGACAGCCTAGGTTGTCATTCGAAACAAAGAATATGCCAGCATAACATGCCAACAGATCGTTCCATTTCAGCATAACTCATTTTTGATGGCAACGTGAAGAGGAGGGGGCGGGGATACTACTGCATGTCAATATCAGGATGCACACACAGGTGGACAGCACCTGAGGAGCAAACAGCAAACCAGGGAGCGGCTTGGGCACTGCCCCTGTGCATGCTACAGGGGAATTTACCAAGCCGCTCGCTGGTTTGCTGTGCTTGTGCTTAATGATCAGTCACCACGTACAAAACAAGTGCCACAGATCATGCTTTCACCCGAGTGCATTATACATACATATTTAATCGCTGAAGCCCTGATTGTGACAGCTGATGCCATCACATTAATTTCAAATCATTTGTTTTTTGAACCTGTTGCTGCCCTGGTGTAGGTGACAGACCTGAGCCTGGTGCCAGGAGCCAGGCTGGGAACCCCCGTGGATGCAGCAGCAGCAGCAGGACAGGTGAACCACAGGCCTTAATAATAACAACCCTTGATTGCCCTCTACTAGAGGTAGTACCTTACAGCCTTGCTGGATTTCGCGTTTTTTCGCAATTGTGCTTTCTTGATTCACAGTCTCTCTCGTCAGTGATTGCATACAAGGCTAGTGTGTCATTGCTGGGCAGCAGATGGTTGATGTGCCGACCTGGGCCAGTAGCTGATGGCACAGTAGCATTTGTCAGGCCATGCAGACGCAGCAACAGCATCAATCCTTTGTCCTGCTTTATTAAAAACTACTACTTTGCTGCTTAAAACCCGGCACTTTGAGACTGAACCGGCAAGTCCACAGAGGGCGTGCCCTCCTAACGGCATTGTCTGCAGTCCCCCCCCCCCCCCTTCATGCTATTGTCATTGTGCTTTAACTGCTTGGAGAAACATTTTTCATAATGTGTGAAAGCTGACAAGACTTCATGTTCTGCTGGTCTTTCTATCCAAAAGCGGCAGTCTCTGCTGCCTGGTTGCTGCTTTTCTGCGTAAACGCAGGTTGCTGATCCCCTGGCTGCACCGCCTATACAGCTCACACCCACGCAAGCCACCCCAGCAGCAGCAGCAGCGCCGGATGCCACCCAGCAGCAGCAACAGCAGCAGCATTTTGCACCTTTGGTGGTGCCAGCAGCAGGCGCTGGTCTGCCGCCCATACATCCTTCAGCAGCAGCAGCAGGTGCAGTGCCTGGCAGCGTTGTGGTGGATTATGGCGCAGTATCATCTTTGACAGCAGCAGCAGCGGGAGCAGCGGGAGCAATGGGCGCAGTGGATCCGGGTGGACTGGCATTGCCTTCCCCCTCAGTCCTTACAGGTACGCTTACGCTGCTGGCAGCAACAGCAGCAGCAGCAAGAGGAGGAGAGGGATTGAGGGCATGCAGGAAGATTACATGCAGTGCAGTGAGGAGTTTACTGCATGCAGTCACCAGCAGCAGATAAAGCAGCACAAATTGCTGGTTTATGCTTTATGCGCTGCGTCTGCTGTTGCCGATGTCATCTTTTGCCAACAGCAGCATTTGTACTCGTGTGCTGCAAACAGCAACTGTTGATGCCCACTGCAGCTATTGATTGTGCATTTCTTAGCTGCCACAGGTCACAGTCACACGCAAGCAGCACGTTGCTGCTGCTTGCGCAGTAGAACGAGCCAGCAACCTGTTCAGCTGCACTCAGGCATGCTCTGCCTGTTGAAGGGCACAAGAAGACATCATCAGTACCGCAAGTGCTGAAGTGCTGTGAGTCAGTGCCCGTATTCTGTTCCTCCTGCACACTTTGCCCTGCAGGTGGCATCAGCTATGACTTGGGTGCTGCGCCTTCAGTCAGCTTCCAGCAGGGCATGCTGGAACCAACACCCACAGCGGCAGTAACAGTGTCAGACTACACGGCAAACACTGATAGTGAAGCACTGGGCAGGCTGCCACATGGTGGTGGGTGTGACTGGCTGGCAGTTTGATTAGATGGATTAATTGATCGTTCCCTGCTGGGGGACCTCTGTTCTGTTCTCTTTGACAGCACCCAACTTGCAGCGGCTGCTGTGCTGTGCTTGGGCCTGCACACACTGCAGCAGCAGTATTAGTGTCCCTGGCCAACTGACTGTTTTTCTGGAGTGGACCAGGGCTGGCAGTGGCAGTGGGGTGCCCAGATGAGATAGTTTCTAGAAATCCAATCGTTTTCTCTTAAATATCTCAGATAGCAACGGTTGCTATGCTGCAGGTGTGACGGCTTCAGACTACACTGGTGGTGCTGACAGTATGGATGTGGACCAGACAAACCGCACCGAAGACATGGATAATGAAGCAGAACAGGATGATGAGGACGAAGAGGTTGGAAACGATGAAGATGATGATGATGAGCAGGGTTTGGGCGATGAGGAGGACGAGGAGGAGGAACAGGGTTTTGGGGGTGATGATGAAGGTGTTGATGATGACGATGACATGCCAAGTTGATGTAGAATCACGTGGTTCAACCCTGTGGTTCAGTCCCATGGTTGAAACTTCTTGTGCCAATCCTTGAAAGGGAGGGGGGGGGGGGGCAGACGAGGGAACTGCCAGATTGGTTGCCATTGTACAACGTGCCCTGTGTAACTGTGCGGCCGAATCTGGCCGCACCGTGGCCTGTTCTTTTCAGAAGCTCGGGTTCAAGCCGGGCTAGAGATGCTGGCCTGGTTTTGAACGTCCCATCTTTGTTGCTCCACCTCGTGAGCTTTGCGCATTCATTCATCATAACTGCTACTGGATCTGAGATCCGTAAATGTGTGGTCGGAGGCCGCACGTTTTTGCGATTGAAGTGAAAGGTTCTACCTAGAGTAATGAGCCATCCGCTGGCTCGCTGGCTCGTGCCAGGAGGGGTTGGAACCCCCCAGTTGTATTGAGCACGGTATTGGTACTATTATATTCCTGAACTGGCCTGTCAGCGACAGCAAGATTGATTCGAGTCACTGTTACCTGGCTCTGCTTCAGTTGGGAAGGAAGGAAGGGATAGTATCCTTTCCGGCCGCAAGGCCCTTGGGCTTGAAGGCGTTCCCAAAGGGTGGTCTAACCAAGGCTTGGCGGCCAATGTGGCTGAGCCGACAATCCCTCTCAGTGGGGGTAGCACTCATGCAACTGACGCCACTGGGGTTTAGTAGAGCATGGCTTCAGCCAGAGCTCGGAGATTCCGAATGCAGTGCACATCTTGTCCAAAAGTGATTGGAATTCACTGAGTAGATTTGAGATATCATTTGGCAGCTCTTTCATGCTGCATGGACTGAAACTCTTTTACACAATGTTCATCAGCATTACTGTGCCAGCCTGAGTTCTCCAGGACTGAGGGCCAGCCAGAACTGAGTTCTCCAGGAGATGGGGGGTGGGAGAGGGGGGGGGGATGATTCAGCGATAGTGGTCCATAGTGAAGTATATACTCTATATATTGGAAACCCGTCGGGCGCAAGGCCGATAGCAGCAAATGCTATGGCTGATGGTATCAATTATTATTATTACATCGACAACCCGTGAGCAACCAGGCCTGGACCTCTTGACAGCCTGGCAAGCCAGCTGACCCTTTAGGGCAAGCTAGCTATCATCCCCCTCACTGACATCATCACCACCCAGACACAATGATAGCATTTGCCATAGCATCTCAGACTAGCCTGATGGTATCAATGCAGCAGCAACAGAGATATGTCTCTTCTACTTTTATATATCTTTCACAATGGTTCATCAGTGTACTTTGATTAACCAGGGTGAAAGATATATAAAAGTAGAAGAGACATATCTCTGTTGCTGCTGCATTGATACCATCAGGCTGTTTCTGTATTTCTCCTGGCCGCGTTTTGGCCTAATCCAGCCTTAAGCTGCACAATATCCTAGCTTGCCTCTGCCTGCCCCCCAGCAACCAAACTTGTCCAACTTTGCTTCTTTACTGGTGCCCCTGCCAGATAAACCTCACTCAGGCCCTGTGGAGCCCTAAAACCAGCCTGAACCCTTTCATCTTCTTCCAAAACCCTCCTCCAGTGAGCCGCCACATCAGCAGGCAGCTCACGCTCCAGGTCATCAAGCCCCACAACCACAGCGCCTGAACCCTGCTGGGCCCGGGAGCCTCCGCCTAAACCCTGACCACCAGGTGGACCACCACCCAGTAAACCACTGAGCAGGCCGCCTAAACCGCCGCCAGCAGCAGCGCCTGAACCACCTCCTAACATGCTGCTGGCAACACTGCTAATCAGGGGCTGCATAGCCGGGTCACTGGCAATATGACCAGCCACCTGCAACAGGCCACCCATGCCACCGGCTCCTCCACTGCCGCTGCCACCTGCACCTCCCAGCATGGCCATGAGACTGCCCAGATCTGGGCCAGCTCCTGCCCCTGCTGCTGGCCTTGCTGCCACTGATCCTCCTGTTGGTGCCGCTCTTTGGCTGGAGGCACCACCACCAGCAGCAGCAGCAGTGGTGCCAGAAGGACCCCCTCCCAGCATTCCACCCATCATCTGCATCAGCGCTGCCATATCTGAGGGAGCTGCTGCTGCTGGTGGACGTGCGCTTGCTGCTGCTGCTGCTGCTGCTGCTGCTGCTGCTGGTGCTTCCTCTGCAAGTGTGTTGAGGCCTGCTGCTGGTGGTGTGCTGTGACCAGACCTGGGTGTGGGTGACCTGGAAACAAGAAAATAAAAATTCAACACTTAAAAAACACATTAAAAACACATATAAGAAGAGACAGTCAACTTGGGCGGGAGTGATGTTGCAATTGGACTTTCAGTGCAAGAGCTGGTGTAAACAGCAATGCAAAGATCTCAATGGAAGATTTATTTCAAATCATGCAGCGCCACAGACATCAGGGATTGTCCCATTGTCAAGTACAACACAGTATCCAGTAGGTAGCCGTTGGTTAAATAAACAATGCATGACGGCAATCCCTTTGCTGTCCCCCCTACCTTACTGCTGCTGGTGTCGGTATGCGAGAAAGACCCCTAGTTGAGCCAGCGCCCAGTCCAGAAGATGAATCAGCGCCTGCTGCTGACCGTTCAGCTTCTCCGCGCCCACTGGGCCCCCCTGCAGAAGCAGCAGTAGCTTTGCGCTTAGCTGGCAGTGCACTCCCCAAGCCCCTGCCAGCACCTACGCCGACGCCACGAGGACCTGTGCTGCTGCCAGCAGCAGTGCTGCCGCCTGAGGGGCTTGCTCCTGCTGCTGCTGAGAAAGGTGCGGGTGCAGTTGGTGCAGCAGCAGTAGTGGCAGTCTGTGCCGCTGCTGCTGCTGCTTGTGCCGCAGCAGTAGCAGCAGCAGTGCTGCTAGCTGCAGCGCGTGCTGCTGCTCCTATAGCCTGCCCAAGGGGCTGCAGCTGTGGCTGCAGTACTTGCTGGACTGTGGCTGCGATATCCGCTGCATTGGCCTCCCTGCCACAGTCTCTCTCAACCTGCTGCAGCCGCTGCTCAATGTCCCGCACATTGTTGTTGATGGCCGTGGTCACAGCACCCAACACACGAGCAACAGTAGACGACACGTGGCCGCCTGCTGCTGCTGATGCTGCTGACGTGGCGGTCTCAAACTGCCCAGAGGCCACATGCTGTCGAGCGCCGCGTACAGCACCTGACACTTCATTGCTGACCTGGTGGATGACTGGGGCCAGTGATGATGTGATTGCTGATGCCACCATCTCAGCGATCTGGGCACCTGAGGGTGCTGCTGCTGCTGCTGCTGCTGGGGCTGCACCTGCTGGCATGCATACACAGCGACAAAGGAGCAACGTATGCTTTGTGTTGCTTGTATTTCTTGCACGGTTGATGAGCGGAATAAAATGGATCACTGTCAAAACATTTGATTGACTGTCTAATCAAGGGTTTAAGTGACAGTGCAAGTCAAAACAGTGCAAGTCAAAAACACAAAAGAGGCAATTGTGCCAGCACAGCATTCAACAGCACTTGAAGCCAGCCAAAAACACACCCTGCTGCTGCTGCTGCTTCATGGGCTTGACCAAGGTCAAAGAAACCCCTCTGCTGTGCAGCAGGTGGCTTACTGTGGTCCAATGACATATAGTACGTGGAGCACAGCAAACCATCAGCTACACAGCAGAAAGATTGTCTGGCTGGTAACAGACAGAGCAAGAGACCCTTACTCACCCATTACCAGCAGAGGCAGCTTCAGGCAGCAACCTACAGCTTACCTGCTGCACCTGCTGCTCCTGCTGCTCGTGATCCTGTGCCTGCTGGCGCCGTGGTCTGTGGATACAGTGTGGGCCAGCACAACTGCCAGCTGCCCCCTTGCTCAGCCCCCTGCCTGATTACTGCTGTCGTGTTGCTGCTGAGTGCAATTGAGTTTCCTTGCACAGCCAGGCTGGCAGCAGATGCCGCTCGTGCCAACTCAACAAGCAGTGCAGCAGCAGCAGAAACGTCCCCGCTCAGATGAGTCAGCAACTCCTCTTGCTGCTGAGCGTTTCCTGCTGCTGCTGCTGCTGCTGTGAGTTGTTGGGCAGTGGATGAAAGTGATGAGCTGAAGGGGCCTGAGAGGTAGGCCTGAGTTCGCTGCAGTAGCACTGACAGAGCTGCCAGAATAAGGCTGGGGCTGGGAGGGGTGCCTGCAGGAACAGAGCAGCACCATCCACGCATGGGCTCAAGAAAATGCTCCGAATGGTTCCCTCATGCAACAGAGTGTGTGTGTGTGTGTAACTGCAACGACCATGAGCATGAGCTCGAGTGGATGGAGGCTGCTTGTCGCCGTATGTCTAAGATGGCCACATACGAGGAGATACAGCAACAGCTACTCAAGTTCAAACACGGTAATCCTTCACGGGTCAAAATGCACTCCAACAGCAGAAGCAACATCAAAGCAATAATCCTGGTTTTATATATGAGACATTGCCCAACAGACGATGCCGTCAACAGAAACCAGCTTGCTGCTAGCTTGCTGAGAATTCCCACTAACATTGCGTACAGTGGCCATCACTCACTGACCTGCTGCTGTCTGCCCAAGCTGCTGCTGCAGTGTGGCTGTCAGCTGTGCACCCTGAAGGAGGTCCACCACTGCTGATGACAGACCAGCTTCTAGTTGAGCAGCACCTGAACACATATATAAGAGCAACAGCGGCAGAAGCCAGCATAAGCAGCTACACAATGATGCTGAGTTGAACGCTTGTTGATTTCCAAGATGTGCCGATCATGCAGTTGGTGTTGTTTGGATTATGCAATGTACAACCGGAAAAAAGCTGTTGGATCAGTCTGGTCAGGTCTGCAGATTGACTGCCTCTGCAAGTCGTGCCTATTCAGGAGATTACATTCTACAAATGTGATTACCGCCAAAAATGATCGACGGAAGTTCAGCTCAGTTGGTAGAGCGCTTGTTGTGCACGCAAGAGGTCTTGAACTCGTCAGAGCTACATGCTGTTGCGACATGACAAGACTGAGCTGTGCACAATACTTGCACTGAGGGGTGAGTGCTTGTCACCTTCACCAGATGCACACGCACTGCAAGTGCTCACCTGGCCCTACTGCTGGTGGTAGTCCTGGTGCTAGCGATGTCACAGGCATTGCAGGGAAAGACCCGGAGCTGCTATTCAGCTGATGTAGATACCCAGTGATGCTTTGCAGCAGATGGGGAGGAGTCGCAGGGCCTGCTGCTGCTGCTGCTGGTTGCTGCTGCTGAGGGGTGGCCATGCTGCCGCTCAGAGCTGAAAAGACTCCTTGCAGGAGCTGCAGGATCATCAAGAAATGCAATGTTGCTGCTAAGCTCACCGTTGTTGCATTTGAAGTGGTGCGCAACTTCAGCAGCAAATTAGCATAAGAACACAATTATACTGGGATAATGGGATAAAGGGCCGGCTGTGATAGTGTAGTAGTGGGTGCTGCGATTGTCGGTAGCCACAATAGCAACTGGTTGCCACTGAACATCAGAGCACATGGAAGAGGGCTGCAAGCACGGAAGATAACGCTGTCATTGCCCCAAGACTAGTGCTTTTCTGTTATTCAGGCCCGTGCAGGCGGCCAGGGACATACATACCCAGAGATGCTCACCCTGTTTAAATCTGACTGCGGTGCTCCTCTGCCCTGGGGCCCATCTGACGACCCTGGCTCTGCAACCAGAAGAATATACGATAAGATGCAATATTATGCGCATTGATCGCCTTAACACAATACGAAGGATGTCGTGCAATATGCACCAGCTGGATGCAGTACCAGGGGTTGCCATGATCATGATCGCATTCCGCTTACCAGGAGCATCTGTTGGCCGCTCCACCAGGTGAACAGTGTTACCATTCTCAACGCCTGAAGCAACGAAAGTCATGTCAGTTCCATGCATGTGGACACATGCGAGCAGCGTCCCTGGATGCTTCTCGTACCCATCTCCTGGAGAGTGCTTTCATCCCTCAACGGTCTGCCTCTGTAGATCAAACGTTGCCTGCTTACAGGTATGCTCAACAGCGCCTCCAGCAAGCACTTGAAATCGCTCACGAGGATCTGCGCGAATGGATCGCTTTCAGCCCTCCCAAGCTGCCGTCACGACTCATGCAACACAGACATGGATTGATGCACAACGCACATTGGGTTCTACATCCACATCATGTACCGATTGGTCCAAGAGCTTGACTTTCAACTTGAATGTACTGGCCATGCTGTTCTGTCCCTAGTGGCAAGAGCTCGAGCGCATGATATTTCTGAACACCACCAATAATACCTGAGTACTATAAAGCAACAATGTAGATCGTAAACATACATACAGCCCATGTCCATGCATACCACTCTCATACCACAAACCCTCAACCCTCATGAGGCTTTTAAACTGTTGCTTGGCCCGCAGCAAAACTGAACAGTTCAGCACTTATACACATATCACATCTGCGCTGTCGTGAGCACACCCATGGCTCACTGTGCTGGCACTTGATCAAGGAGTGCTGATATCGGACAAAACTGTTGACTGGGCCAACAGCAAAATCAAACATTTCAGCAATCACACACACATCATAGAGCATCTGCTCTGTCTTGAGCACGTCCATGGCACACTTCACTGGCACTTGATCAAGGGGTGCTGATCTCGAACATGGGGTGGTCCGAAGTCCCCTTTGCAGGACTGGCTCACATTCCCCACAGTCACAAATGCATCAGCCCTGCGCCTCTGCTGCAGTACAGTATCACTACCATAGTTGGCATAGCTGCATGCAAGGTCACTGCTGCTCTTCACAACACTAACAACTCCAGCCACAAGGTTGTTGGTGGCGTTGGCAGCTGCTTCCCAGAGCTTGTCAATGTCTATTGCATCAAACATCTCAGCAAGGCTGCTGCCAGCACTACTGCTGATACTGCTGAGCCCCTCAGGTAGGGCCAAGAAGTTGCCAAACATGGCATCAAACTCATCAAACTCGTCTCCATCAAACGCATAACCCAAATCCACTGCTGCACCATACAGGTCCATCAGCTGCTCACTACAACTGCTGCTGGCTTTGCTGCTGGCCGCGGAACAGCCACTCTGCACACCTGCATCAGCAGCAACCTGAGGAGGTACTGCACCTGCATCTGCATCTGTATCTAGCACCGCTTCTGCTGCTGTATGCTGCCCACTCTCGACGCCTGCCTTGTCTGCAGTGCTGGGCATGACTGCCACTGCAGCAGCACTGCTTGGGCTCTCAACTAGCTGCATGAGGTTCTGCAGGACCACCTGCTGCCATTCCAGATTGAGTAGCAAACCTGCTCCATGAGATGCAGTAGCGTTGTACAGTACTTTGGCCTTGGTGTGATTTTCCAGCCATTCCCGGATGTAGAGGGTGGGAGAGAGGAGGTCACAGCCCGATAAGACCACCAAGGTGCGCTCTGGGAGATGCTCGTCCCATAGGTTTATGCCTGCAGACACAAATCAGGTGCAACAGAGTTGAGCACTACTTCATTCATCCCGTATGCTCTTAAACTGCATGGCTTCTGCGAATCCTTTGCAATCGACCTCACCGACTAACATCAGCAGTGTGACCTGTTGACTCGGTCACTGCCCAGGCATCTGGCACTTGTCACAATCTCACATGCCAACTTTTCAATGGAGGCTGATATGAAGCGTTGAGACGTAGATGATGACCAAAACGTAGATGGTTCCGCGTCACATGCCGCCATTACATTACTGTGCGACATGCTGTTGTTGCGTTGCAGTACGTTGTACTGTGCATCAGGATGCAGGGTGACAGTGGCGCTTGGTCGGCGGGCTATCCAGCCTCCAAACAATCACCAGATCATTTAGAATGGACTTGCCAACCTGATCACAATGTAAGGGGCCGCTCGGCCAAACGCGTCCAGTCCCTTACGCTCAGCGTTGGACCCGTCAATGCTGCAATGCTAGTGACAGCACACAGCTTACCTTTGAGATTTATGCAGAAGACCAACATCACACTACAGATGCGTGGTACCACAATACAAAGCCATTTTCAGCATGGCACACTCTGTGATCATCGGTGGACTGGGCGCGAGCAGCAGCATCGCTGTCGCGCATCTAAACAAATCAACTGGACAACTGACATTGACTGATAATTGGCTAAAAGCTGCAGGGCCCTCTCCAGCATTCATAGCATGGCACAGGAGCAGTTGTTGTTCTACAGCTGCAGCAGTAACCAACCTGCTGATAGCAAACCATGCAGCCAAGAACGGGGAGGCTGTGACAGCCGTGCAGCTGTACCCCCCGTATGCCAAGCAAACTGGATCAACGTGGACCGACGACCCGTGTCACATCGCAATGCATCCCAGCGGCAGGTGCCACCGCAGTACAGCAAGAAAGGGAGTTTCAGCAGATGTGATGCAGAGTGTTGGCAAGACAGAGTTTAGCAGATATTGTATGCAGTAACCTTTGCACCTAGCATCCATAAGCAACCCATATGTTCAGAATGCATGGCATATGAGCAATAATGTCTATGGATAAACTGCATTTGGCTGTCACTCAGAGGACTGATTCCTGTTGCAACAGGTGGGCAGCAACAGCATCATATGATGCTGGCACAGTAGGCGTAGTAGAGGTCCTGGAAGACCCAAGGCCTGCTACAGAGCTGTCACGAGTGGCAGCAGCAACAACTGCAGAAGCCAAGTCAGGGGCAGGCATACTTCTACCTCCTGAATACAAGCTTGGAAGGCACACCACATACCCCACAGAAGTGATCGGCATGGCAGCCCATGAAGCCAAGTTCAGCCCAGATGGCACACTACTGTATGTGCCATGCCTCAAGTCTGATTACATTCGTATGTTCAAGTTTGATGCTGAAACAGGTGCCTTGACACCAAACGACTTCCCAGCAACAGGAGCAGAACCGTCAGCAGCAGCAGCAGCAGAGGCACCAGCGAGCAGTGCTGATGCGGGTATGGATGATATCAACCCTGTCATGTTGAGTCCAGCGGAAGCCAAGCACAGCAGCAGTAATACACAACCAGCAGCAGCAGCAGCGAGCAACAACAATGTGATCCGCCTGCCTGTAGGCTGTGGGCCAAGGCACATAGTGTTTCACCCCAGCCTGCCTGTGGCTTACATACTAAATGAGCTGAGTAGTACTATTGCAAGGTTTGACTGTGATCTGGGGAAGGGAGGTCACTTGCTGGGGGATCTCATCAGCGACCCTGATCGCATCGTGTCAATGTTGCCACCAGGAGTGTCTGCTACGATGCAAGGAGGCGGCGAGCTAGCCATCACGAATGATGGCAGGTTTCTGTACGCTTCAAACCGCGGGCTGAGTGATGAAAACCCCCAGAAGCCTGCTGGTGTTAGTAACATTGTTATTTTCAAGGTTGAGGATTCAAATGGAGCCTTGACAGCCCTAGCATGGGAAGATGGGGATGGGGATGTTGATTTTCCCAGGCACTTCAGTTTGAGTCCTGATGATTGCAACAGCTTTCTGCTTGTTGCCAACCAGAAGAGTGATAGTGTGACGGTTTTCAGGCGGGATACCGCAACTGGTATGTTGTCAAAGACATGCACCATGTCTACTGTTGATGCAGGAGTCAAACAGCCTTCATTTGCTGCTGTGCTGTGGTGAAAGTGTGCCTCTGCTGGTGGGCAGCCATTGCTGCAGTGCTTGGCCCATGGTTGTAGATTGTAACCCTTGGCCATGTGTTGTGCTTTGCCAACTTCATGCATGTTCATGCTAGCTGCCAGCCAGTAAAGTTTGTGTCAGCACTAGCGCCAGAATTGTGATGCAGATAAGCTCTCAAGATATGCCGCCGGCATTTCCAGAGAACATGCATGTTGTTTGCCGTTTCTACTGACATACCAGACCTCATGGGCCACTTGGTCGTAACTCTGGTGATGTGGAAACTGATACACCGTTGTGCCACATCTGAGAGCATGCCAGGATCGTCTGACCAAATGCAATCTAGACGGCACTGCCTTGGCAAGCCTACTAGTAGGCTGTCCTCATAATTACTACAGTGCATCCTGCACTCAGTGGATGTACCCAGTGCTGTGTACATCCCCTAAGAGCAGCTTGCACTGTAGTAACTAAGGACAGCTGAGGAATTATTCCCATGACATTGTCATGGCATTGACACTGTGGCCCCAAATACCATCATATGGTAGGGTACCATTCGATACAGTATACTGTATGTACAATATCAAAGACATGGTCAGCACATGTAAATTTCTGTTTATTGAGAAAATCCAATCCTACTAAGCAGTACCACTTACTTGTCCAGAAGAAGTTCCTGCAGAAGTTGCTGGCGCAGTGTATCTCTGAGCTGAGCAGGGCAATGGTGCCATCAACCAGCAAAGAACCGCTGATGTGGCAGCTGTACAGGAAGAACTTCACCAGGTTAGGCATGTACATGGCAAAACACACCTGCAGCAGCAGCAACAATGATACAGCATACTGTGTTGTGAGGACATCACATGAGTGTCATTCACCGGGCAATTCTCAGGCGTAAAAACTTAATGCATATCCAGTGCAGTGCCCTGCATAATTCCTGCCTACATATGACTTTTTGTATACAACCACCTGATCAAATCACCAAGTACATAGCTAGTGCTGTACTGCTGCACACTGTGTGGAAGATGGTTGAAGAGCAAGGGACTGCAATTGCCATGAGTGCAAATTTCTGAAGACATCACACAGCGCTTGGTCACTGATCACTGATCATGGTCACTGATCCACTGATCACTGCTTTCATTGAATGCAAAGCCTCCTTCAGCACACTCACCGGGTCTATCAGCGCAAGAGTGTGCAGCACCTCTGGCCTCTGCTTTGCAATCCGAGCAGCAATGCATGTGCCATAGCTGTGGCCAATGACTGCTGCTTGCTGAGCTCCATGGCGCTGAAGAGCTGCCAGTACTGCTTCAGCACCATCATCCACTGTAGGAATGTACTGCAAAGAAGCAACACCAGCAGAATGCTTGTCCCTGGATGTAAACAGCTTCAACCAATGCTGTACTACAGCGCAGCAGCGGCTGCTGTGCCAATGAACGCATGTACCGAAAGGGCAGGCTGCACAGCAGCAGTCTGATTGTAAGGTTTATGGGGCGACCTGGGCTGGCGTATACAGCTGCAACATACAGGAGTACATACCTCTTGGCAGTACAGATCTGAGCTATGACATGCTCCATACACCATGCTCCCTTGCATCTCTTTTGTATCTGAACCCCTAAACCCCAACTTTCCCTAACCCCTAATGCCCCATAAACCTAACTGGTAGCTCACCTTTGTGAGGCGCATGGATACATGCTTCCACACAGGGCAGATCATGGGCCGCTCAGTAACAGCCAAGTTGAGCACCACCCCCAGGTATGGCAGCAAACCAGCTCCAACACCATGAAGCACCACCAGTGGAATGCCTGAAAGATCATCCTGCGGCTGCCGCTGCTGCTGTGGCAGGGTTTGACCGTCCAGCTGCCGCTGCCACTTCCTCTGCCGTTGCCGCCGCCACCAGCGTTTCTTTTGCTGCCTTACCTCCTCCCCCTCTTTCTGCTGCTGCTGCTGCTGGGTTTCAGGCTTGTCTGCCAAACCCTTGGTAAAGTACACTACTGTACAGGCCTTGTGTAAGGAGATCGTGTGACGTTTGAAGCCATTTGCTGCCAGCATGGCCCAGCTAATGAGTTCAAGCATCTCCATGACCAGATAAAACACAAGTGGGCGGTAGATGTGAGGGACTTCATCCCACAAATGGCTCATGAATCTGCAAGCAGAAAAGGTTTCACAACAGCCTGAGCTTGAATCTGCCCCAGGTGAGCCGTCCTGCAAAGGTTCCAATATGCTGACCAACAGCAGGTGCAACCGAGCCTCCTGCAGATCTCTCTGAAAGCTGACAGCAGAGCTCATTGCCAAAGAGCAAGTGCATTGTGCCCGCTGCAGCAACGTTGCTGCTTACACAGAGATCACCAGCTGCTGTATGTAGCTGAGTCCTGCAGTGCTGCTTCTGGCACCAAGTATGCTTGCTCTCACCTTAGATCCGGGTTATATCCTGGAGGAATGTTGATGTTGTCCATGGCCTGTAACTCGCTCATCAGGTTGTCAAGCTGGGGCATTAGATTAGCAGCTCTCATTTCATCCCTGCACGTGAAAACAGGCAAATCCTTTACAACAGTGGCTGCACAGGACAGGAATCTACTGAGATTGTACACAACTTGCACAATGAGAGCTATTCCTAGCGCGGCAGGAGGACCTCGCTTCCTTGCGTATGCTAAGCACTGTTTGCATGCTGTGAGCACCTGTTGGGTGCTGTGGTGCCTGCCAGTGCAGTGAGCAGTTGCTGCGCATCTGCTCATACATCTGGCTATGTGAATGTTGTACATGCTCGTCTGCAGATTCAAACCACTGATAGTGCAGAATCCACAGCTATTTGCGTCCTTGGCAGGCCAGAAGGGTTTTGAATGCTGAACAATGCTGCAAAAGCACCTGGTGCATGCATGCAAGATAAATCAGTTCAGGCCTGCTGATGCTGGTGTTTCCCGTAATCCTTTATGCTGCATGCTGGCAAACTTACATGGTCTTGTACCACAACGCATAGGCACATAGTTCCTTGACATTATCCAGTTTTATGCTGTCAAAGGGCGCATCCAAAAACCAGGCGCTCAGGAAGTGCTTGATGTCCTGCACCCTGCTCAAGTGTGTGGTAAACTGCTTGACGACCTCGTCCGGCTGATATCCAGCTGGTGCATGCTGCTCCGGGGCGTGATTACACGCTTTTACGATGACGTAAAAGTAGTATAAGGCAAAGCAAGCTTCACACGTCAGGATAACGCTGACCAGGAGAACTTGGAGCCTTTGGGACCAAAATGCCCAAATCAGGGCAATCAAGGGAACCAGCAATACGGCACAAACTCCAATAGCAGCCAATGTTGCCTTCACGAAGGCTGTGATTAGCTGCCACTTCTGCAATTGGCCCATCAGGTGTGGAATATTTTGATTGCAACTGACCCCAGCTACTGGCACCCCCAAGGCCATAAAGTCACGATGCCATACACCATTCTCCTTGGAATATGTGTTGCCAGCTGTGGAGTGATGCTGACGGCGTGCGGCGACGAATACGCCGGGAAGGTCCCGCGAAAGCTGCTTGGCACTGGATACCAATGATCAAGACAATTAAGATTGCCCACAGCTGTTGAAGCAATCAGCAAAAGCGCATGTGCACAGCATGAGACGACAACAAGGGGGCAAAGACTTGAGCAGTGACTGGTGCGCTGCTGTCACTGCTGTCACTCAATAGTACAGAGGAACGACAATGTTCCGTTGACACCCAGAGTCGTCACAGAGTGATGTCTTTTAGGCATAACAAGCAGCCCAAATTGATGTTTGACCTCACCCTGCAGATGACTAAACTTGCAGTCACTTGCGTTCCTCCGCTTCTTGTTTCCCGTTATTCTCCGCATCAATGTTTACGATGTGTAGATGGATGATGCTTCGCTTCAAACGGTGAACCTCGCCCCTGCTCAACAACAGTGGGTCTCCCTCCCGCAACCAAGGATGTTCTCTGCATACATGTGGGAGGGCGGTCAAGCTGCAAGGGCAGAAGTAGAACAGATCCTCAATGCGCTCAGGCGGTGGCTGCCTTTCCTACCGGAACGGGATGATATTGATGAGGGGTTGGTTGATACACGCCCTAAAGCAAAGCAACGGTTGAAAGCTGCCTTTCAGGCTGCTTCAGTGGTTGATGGAGTCAACGTTTGGCGCACTAGGCTGCTAAGTAGCGTCTCTGTTATCCAGTTCGGAGGTGTGGCCACTGCAGCAATATCATGCCTCAGTCCCCAGGTAGGTTTGCGTGCACCGAATCTCGTGACTGTACATCACACAGGAAGGTGTCCAGCGCTTTTGTTTCTATGCACCGTACACGTTCCGCAGCAGCAGCATACGACGAGCAAGTCTTTCAACTGCAAAAGCACCACTGCTGCAGTGTTGCTGTAGTACTCACACAACCAACAACTCTGCCGTCAGCTGAGCGAAGAACGGGATGTGCTAATGGGTCCATAATGTCTTGTTCAAACTGCAGTACCTGACTGTAATACCTGCATGTGCAGTAGTTACTTGCAAAGTAGCGCATGACACATTTGTCTCGTTCAACAAATTTTGCTGCTGTCCCTGCAGGGTCCCGGATGTTGCGACTTCAACAAGCGGGAGCGGGTAGCAAATGTCATAACCTCTTTGCCATATGCAGCAATAGGCGTGCATTCCATCAGGTGGGCAAGCAGCACGTATATGAGCAGACAAGCCTAAGGCGGCAGTACACTTACTGTAGCAGATGCCCTGCAGTTACACATACACATATGGTGTAGCTCACCTGCTTCCTTTGGCTGCCCTTGCGTCACAGACAAATTCAATGTGCCAAGTCAAAATTGAGCAGTTGTACACTGTATGTTGACAAAAGCAAAACCGCATGCAGTGTATCTACCAACAGCAAAGCGCAGAACAACAATCGCTCATGGCAGTCACCAGCTTTAAGAGAACGCCACATGCTGCAGCCATTTCAAGCCTCAACAATAGCCACTTGAAGTTTAAGACACTCGCACCAACATCTTGATCCAGCAGTGTCTTCACCATCCTCATCTCTCAAGTCAATCTCTCGCTCCCATGCATCAACTGCGACCGTTTCTGCTGTGTGAAAACGTGTACTGGTTGCAGGAAACGAAGAACAGCAGCAGGCAAACTGTGGGGTGCCAGCATGATGGGCGTTTGCGCAGCCAGCGTGACATTCCATGTCAGCAGCGGCAAATGGCGCGACTTAGGCCGCAAACTTGACTACTGGACCATCGCACTCAGCAGCGGCATGCTCACAAGAGCACTGTACCCCAAATTGCCGCCTGCTGCAACTGCTGCAAGCATAACCCTAACACCATTCAGACCATTCCTGGTGTCAGCATCCAACGCAATGGCCATGGAGAGCAAGTTCCTGCAAAGAAGCTTTCAGAATCCGGACCTGCGTGGCGCTCAGAAGCTTCACTCAGCAGCGTGCTTGGCTGGCATGGCACTGTTTGCGGTGGAGGATGCTTCAGTGCCGCATGTGCCCCTGGTTCATGCCAGCTGGCACTGTTTGTCAGCGCTGGGCACGGCGATGGTAAATCATGTGCTGTACGATGCCGAGCAGCAGTTCCCGGAGCTGACGCTGGATGCCCTGCAGGTCCCGGGGAGTGCAGATGAGCAGCGGCAGCAGATGAAGCAGCAGCAGCAGCAGTCGCTGCAGCAGAATGACCTGGCCCCCTCAGGTGCTCAGGTTTGAGTTCTGATAGTGTGCATAATGGCAAACATGTAACTGTCATGATGTAGTGCTTCTGGCAGCTGAGAGTATGTTACATCTGTAGATGCTGGCCACTGTCCAGAAAGCTGCTGCTGCTGTTAGAGTACATATGACCATTGTCTGAGCTCCTGTAGTTGCTGGCAAGGAGTGTCGGGTGTGGAAGTGTATATTTGGTCGATGTCTTGTACGTACTGCAGCGGCTGAAAACAAGCTTGCGCTGTACAGCTGCTTATTGGCGGCACTCGAAAAGCCCTTGCTAATCTGTGGAAAAGTGGTGTTTGGTGTATGTCGTAGCTGCAGAAAATGGGGCCCTGTTATGGGTTGCATGTGCTTCCTTGACCCAGATTGCACTGCAGGCATGAGTGATACATAAGGGTGTTGGTTTGCTGCGCTCTGTCAGCGTGAGCCTCACAGCCCAGTTGATGAGCCAACACCCGGTTCATTGGTGTTCAATCCTACTGCGGAGGACGTGATGCTGTTGACTGATCGCAGGATGCAGCATTGTGTATCACAGCAGCGTTGCACGGCAGCACTGTAGCGCACAACGTCTTCTGCCCATATGCGCTGCTACACTGTCATAGCAGCGGTCACTCTGGCACCTCAGTCATAATTCAAGCAGCCACCATGATCTGCATGTGTTGCACGGCCATTGTCCTCTAGCTCTCTGAGCTGATTTTTCCTATTTTTTTCATGAAGCGGAGATCTTGAGATGCGCCGGCTAGCAGCATATAGCTCTCAACAGTCCAGCTGCATGTGACTCATGTGCTACTAGTTGGTTTGCAAGCTAGTAGGTGGGAGCCGGGCTGCGCAGGGAGCTGCAAGCGAGTGCTGGCTGTCAGCTCATTATCCTTTCTAGACGTCAATCTGTGCTGGAGGCCAGTGTTGATGTTGTCAGTGCTGCTGTCCATGACTGATGCAGTAGGTTTACTGCTCAGCAGGCTGCTGCTGCTGCTGCTGTAGTCCTTGACAGCTAATCCTGACGTATAATATATCCTGGTGCATAATGTATAGCTTGAAGAGAAGTTCACACATTGCTGGAAGCAGGGATCTCAAGGGTATTGCCAGTAGTAGGATCTTCTGCATGCTGATACCGCTCTTGAGAGTCATTACAGCCTCCTGTTGTTACTTTGAGCTCCTCTGTGAGGGGGTGTGCGCATTGGTGTGCAACTGCTGGACTCTGAGGTTTGTTTGTCTTGATCTCCTTCCTTTCAGAAGGATCTTTCTGTCATCAACAAGCTGCCGCCGGATTTAGGAGTGAGTTGTGATTGTCACAGGAGCGGCTCACTCTCTACTACTTGAGGCAGGAGTCCCATTAATGGAGTATTCTTTTTTTTGCACTTTCATGTGTGGCAGCTACATGAGAGTGTCGTGTGTGAAATGACGATTGTCGTGTAAAGGTGAACTTGTTTGAGAGATGCTGACAGTATTGTGCTTGTGGGCAGGTTGTGGGATGAAAATAATCAGGTGGCAGTGGAATGAGAAAGCATGTGATCATGTGATTATGTGGTCATGTGGGTATTGCTGCTCATGTATTGGACTGACTATTCGAGGGTTGCTGCATTTGCTGTTTAGACAATCAATGGATGTGCCCGTGCTGGCGGATGTGACTGACTTTTGCAGATGCATTCCTTGTCTTCTCTGATTGTTGTAAACTCTGAGAGCGAGTGCTTTGGAGAGGTTTATATTTCTTTTGTTACATGTCGCAGCACATGACATGTGATGCATCAACGCTACCTCCTGATGTGACATGGAAGCTCAGAGCCATGGTGCTGAAGTGTGCCAGCCTATTAGTATGTGAAAGTGTGTGCACTAGGACAGGTACGATGGAAACTTTGGTTTTGACTCTTCAAACCTTAAAGCAGCTTTGACCTTGTGGGAACAAGCAACCTGATGGGGGTGTGGGAACTCACCGAGTGTGTTGGGTGCAGTGGCTGTGTGTTGCTGCAGCCGCTTGCGTTTGTATCATACAATTATTTGAAGTTGTATCTGACAGTCGTGTCCATATTGACTCGACCTGTAGATGACCAGGGGTGTGTTGTGCTGCATACACCGGCTGACTTTGGTGGCATCTGATGTTCTGAGTGCAGTCATTGTCCGAACAGCAGAGACCCTTCCTTCATCCTGGCATGCCATGCATATGCAGCATATGTACAGTGCAGCTGTCTGTGCCTCGATGTGGCTCTAGATCATGGAGCTGAGGTTGCGCCTTATTGACCAGGGTGTGCTGCAGTGCTGAACAGTGGTGCTGTTGATTGACCCTACACTGCTGTTGTTTTTTGCTTCAAGGACTTCCCGACTCCGCCTGGTGAGCTGCCAGTCATGAAAGCTGACGATATGAGCTATTTCCAACATAAATGGTCTGATGGCCGTGGTCAGTACAAGTATGGCACAGCCAATCTCAGGATCTGAGGTACTGTGATAGTCTGATATCATTGTGCGGGAGGATCAGGGCCCACTGGCACTGCTGGCAGCAAGTTTGATGTCATCTGGTGTGGGAAGGCGCTGCAGATCTGCATCATCTAGATGGTGAGTAACTACTACGTCTACTACTACTATAGGCAATGCAGTGCATGGATCAGCATCCTTAGGGAATGAGGAGTGTTAGGAATGTCTCAGATGTTTTTGCTTCTGACCCCCTGCACGTTCACAACAGGAAGGAGCATTCTGGTGTGTAACCTTTGGCCAGCTGTATTTTCCACCAGCATACAGCGTGCAAATCTGTCTGCCGGTTTTGGTTATCCAGAATGATTATCTATCAACCTCAAGGAGTGGCACTGTACAGCAGCTACCTACAGACGCTAGCAGTGATGGCAGGATTGCTATGGCTGATAGGTAACTTATATATTTAGACACTAGCAGTGATGCTTGCCAAGTACATAGCAGTAGCAGTGATGCTTGCCAAGTAGCTTGGCAAAGAGCTGGGGTATCGTTGCTTTGTGACTGCCACATTACAATAAGGATGAGCAGTTGTGACGCTTGTAGCCCCATTACCACGGTGGCTAATGCGTGATCCTGCTTGCAGGATTCCCTTACCATGAGTGACAGCCCCTCGTTTGAGCTGAATTGCTCTATGAGTTCGGACGGTAATTCAACAACCAATTTGCTATCCCATAGCCTGTGTGTCGTCTGGTTAAGGCTCAGTCATGCCTTCGAACTTCTGGTCCCGGCATCTAGTGAGAACCTGACGGGCAGTAGCAGCTTGCCGTTTCAGCGTCAGGCAGATGGTGGTATCAACAAAAGGTGTTCTGTGGAGGCATTTTGTATGTAGATCATCTCTTCAGAGCCTTAGTTTTTAAGGGATTCCGCTAGTAGCCTACGATGAGGTCAAAGTAATACAGACAACATAATCACATTGATCAGCAAAGCTGCAAACTTGACCGCAAGGGTTTGGACTGGGTACATCGCGGACCACATGTAAGCATGCAAGTACTGCACGTATACTCGCACTGCTGGATGACACAGGTGGTTCAGTGGCGACGTATCATCGTTGTTGGATAGTGCATAAATCAATGCGATCTGGTCTTTCATGCAACTCACAGCAAGTACACCCATGCAGTACTGATCTACTGTAATTGTGCTCTGGCCTGCAGAGTTACATGCTCCCCGTGATTGCGATCTGCTCTGTTGCTGGCGGTGCAAGCGGGTTGTATGTGAACAGACGTAGACATACACGGCTCGGTCGCAAGCCACAAAGGCAGTTCAAGACCCGCCTGACATGCAACTATGACACACCCTTCCAGCACTTGCAGCGGCCAGCAACAGCAGACAGCAACGACATACCACGAAGCTCGAAACCAGACGATGAAGCTGCTGTAGCTGGTAATTTGGACCCAGAGCACAATGACACAAAACAGCAGCAGCAGCAACAGTCTGAGCAGCAGGAGCATCCATATGCAGCTGAGATTCAGCAGCTGTTGTTACACCCCAGAACGCCTGTGCTATCGCAACCTGCTGCACTCAGCAGCAGCAGCAGCAGCGATTCCCATACAGCAGACAAGCTCACTCAAGCAGCAGCAGCAGCAGCAGTAGTGGCGCCGCCTCCGCTGTCTCAGACTCCACTAGTCTGGGTTAATTCTCAGAGGAAGTTGAAGGCTGTTCTTGCCGAGCTGGCGGGTGTGTCAGCAGTAGCAGTTGACACGGAACACAACAGTCAGAGGAGCTACTTGGGCTTAACCTGTCTCATACAACTGTCAACAGGTGTGCACAGCTTCAGAATCTCATTGTCTATTTGGGTCCGTTACACCTGTCCGGGGCATACATAGGCCTCCCAGCGATCACAGGTTACTTACAGGGGCTCGGCCCACTGTTTTTGTGTTTTCGCCGCATACTGCTCCATTTGCAAGATGACAGGGTTTAGTCAAGCAGTCGTCAAATCATGCATATGTAGTTCAATATTTAGTAAGTCTAGTTTGGAATTGCAGATGGAGCGATTCCATGCATCTGCTATGTTAAGTTGATCTGAGATTCTGACGGTCAGAAGTGTTTCAATGGTATGGCTTGAACAAGAGATAGCCATATGCCCAGCTCATGAAATCCTGCTGCTGCTGCTGCTGCCGCTGCTGCCGTTGCTGCTGCTGCTGCAGGCCACAAAGACTACTTGATTGACAGCCTGACACTCCATGATCATCTACACCTGCTGCGGCCATTAATGGCAGATCCATCTGTCACAAAAGTATTACATGGTGGTGCAAATGACGTCACATGGTTGCAGCGTGACGCTCATGTGTATCTGGTCAACGTGTTTGACACTGAGAAAGCTGCACAGGTATGCAAGTAACGCATGCAGATGTCATATTCAACTCATAGCAATGGAATGTGCATAAGCGTAGAATTGCTGCAATTGAGTCAAAACAAAATAAAAACATTTGTTCATTTCCATCTGAAGTGCAGGCGGCATTTATACTTACTATCATGTGTTGGCAGGGCTGTGTATTAGAAGTATGTGTGGCTGAGCTTACTTTCGAGTCTGTGCACACTGCGGTGTTGTCATTTTTGTTCTTTTGCTTAGTAATTTGTTCTTGTCCGCAGGTGCTGGGTATGCAAGAGCGCAGCCTGGCCCATCTGCTGCGCCGCTGCTGTGGAGTGCAGCAGGACAAAACCTACCAGACAGCAGACTGGCGCATCAGGCCGCTGCCAGCAGTACTGCAGCAGTACGCACGTGGAGATGTGCACTGGCTGCTGCTGCTGGCTGATAAGATGATTCAGGCACTTCAGAAGAAATCACCAAGCACTCGAGGGGTACGCTGCTGCTGCTGCTGCTGCTGCTGCTGCTGCTGCTGCTGCTACTGCTGCTATTGCTGCTGCTGCTATTGCTGGGATTGTTGAATGTTAATTTGAGAGATTCAAGGTTTTGTTCCAGTTGAATTATGACAGTGTTAAGGGAAACGTAAGGGCTATATGAACAGATATGATGTGACATCACCAGCTGCTGCCGCTGCTGCTGTAGGACCCCAATGCACCAGGCCCCTTACTCATCAGTACACTTCAGAAGTCGAACAGTCAATGTCTCAAGCTGTACCGCAAAACCCCGGCAGCATTAGCCATCAATAACTCCTTGGCAGCAGCAATGAGGCGGTACACTCAGCAGCAGCAGCACCAGCAGCAACAGCAGCAGCAAGAAGTGGGGCAGATCAGCAGGCCGTCATCAAGGGCTGCACCAGTCGTTGCTGCTGGCAGCAGCAGCAGCAGCCCAGTGGATGACCACATGCACCTGTTACAAGTTCGCAACAGATTAACAGTGTTATTAACATGGCGTGACTCAGCAGCAAGATCAGAAGATGAAGGGCCACAGTTCATCATGCCAGATTCTGCCTTACTTGAGCTGGCAGATCAGCCACCGCTGACGGCAGCAGCGCTGCTGGCAGCAGTCCGTAAGCATGTTGAAGTTTTGAATGCAGCAGGGGCTCATCTGCTGTATGCTGCTAGGTGGGAGGTTTCAAGGGCAGTGAAGCGAGCAGCAAGGCAGTTGGTGCTGCTGCTGGCTGATGCTGCTGCTGGGGGCTGTCAGTTTGGGGCTGATGCAGTTGGTAGGTGTCAAAGGCTGTGAGCTGCTGCATACATGTATGTAAGCTGCTGCTGTTGTGGGTGCGTGTACGCCTGCTGCTGCTGCTGCTGCTGCTGCTGCTGTTGCCCCGGCTGCTATGTGTGCATGGGATGAGATGTGGATGGGAATCATGCTTCAGTATGTTCAATGAAAGAATATTTGCTACTTGTAATGTGAAGTCATGTTTCTAGAAATTTGCCACAACAATGATATCCAAAAAAGGACCTCAACATGTGAACTGACTTGCCCACTACCTGCCCTGCCACCATTTTCAGTCCAGCTCCACATGAAAGCTTACCAATTTGTTCAACATTCATTTCTGAAGGTCCAGTCATGTCATGTCATGTCAGGTCATGTCATGTCATGTCAGGTCATGTCATGTTATGTCATGTGTCATGTCATGTTATGTCATGTCATGTCATGTCATGTGTCATGTTATGTCATGTCATGTCATGTGCCATGTTATGTCATGTCATGTCATGTGTCATGTCATGTCATGTTATGTCATGTCATGTTATCTTATGTCTGTGTAGGTCCACAAGAGATCTCCTCCAGTCTGGCCAGGCCTGACAGCACCAGGCAGGACACCTCAGCAGCAGCAGCAGCAGCAGCAAATGGCCATGCAGGCCTTGTCATACATGTAGGCGGTGTACCTCTGCCAGCAGCAGCCAGCAGCAGAAACACCAACACTGCTGCTGCTGCTGCTGCTGCTGCCAACGGAGGCAAACGGAAGAGCAGGCGGCGAGAAGCTGAGTCAGAGTTCAGGGAAAGAATGATCAAGAAGTTCAGTGCGAAAAGCAAGGTGAGTTGAAACAGTACTACATATTATCAGACTTGCTGCTGCTGCTGCTGGTGGTGTAGCACTGTCGGGAAGTAGATGAGCTGGCAATGGAGATGGCATGTTATCTCTCAAAGTGATCCAATTGCATCACACATTGGCAATCCAATTTCGTCACAACATGCCGCCGTTGCTGCTGCTGCTGCTGCTGCTGCTGCTGCCAGGTGTATGACAATTGTCGCATGTTGTCCACCACAGGGGAGCTGCTCTGCTTCTGCGACTTCAGGAAACTTCAGTGGTAAGCTCTGACACTTGCCTAGCAGGACCATATTAGTCTTTATTACATTATCACTATCTAATTATTGCTGCGCTTTTTCTTCAAATGTATGGCTCAATGCTCCCTTGGCAGAAATGATCACTGCTACCTGTTGACAATCATCAGGTAGCAATAATCAGTAATCTGCGGCTTTGGCCCTCTGCCCCAGTTACATCTGCTGCTGCTGCTGCTGGCGGTGCTGCTGCTGATACCCACAGGTACATTGACAAGGGTTTAGCTGAACTCATTGGAGATGAACCGCCCACGATCAGGCTGCTGTTTGAACACAAGAATGCAGATCAACAGGTGCTGGTGCGGGAGACATCATTCTTTTCCAGGCAGACAGTGTCCCTTGGCCAACTTCAGTGGGTTGAGTAATTGTCTGTTCAATAGTATTGTCATTATTCATAGTTGAATACCATGTACAGGTATGGTTATCCTCCAAAGCCAATCCAATCCTAGATGAACAAAAGACAAGAGTTTCACAAATCGGCTCACATCTGCTGCTGCTGCTGCTGCCACTCCTGCTGCTGTCACTCCTGCTTCTGTCACTCCTGCTGCTGCTGCTGCTGCTGCTGCTGCAGGTTGGTCTTGATGGCTTCTACTCCACCAGTCGTGCCAACCGCTGTGTTGTGTGCGGTCAGGAACAGCACTACCTCAGGTGGGGAGGCCTTGGCTCTCGGCATTGCATAGGATTCATAGGTTTCTTGAGTGGCTTCCCCACATTCACAGTTCAGGATAATCATGCACTCTGCCTCGGATAATCAAGCACTCTGCCTTGTACAAAATTGGTTTGAATTTACTGGGTAGATTTGAGGCGCGGGACCGATGGCCAAAAAAATGCTATGGCTGCAAAGTACTGATTATGTAATATAACAATACAACAACACACAATTCAATACTCATTATTGTATTGCCTTGTATTGATTATTAATATCACTTGTATTGTTGTTATTACTTGTATTGATTACTATTATTACTTGTATTGATTGTTATTATTACTTGTATTGATGTTATTATTGTTATTGCTACCTCAGGTACCGGGTGGTGCCCAGCTGCTACAGGCGCTGCTTCCCAGCTCACCTTAAGAGCCACCGCAGCCATGACATCGTCCTGCTGTGCATTGACTGTCACCAGGTGAGGCCTTTTTCTGACACTATTGTCAGTGCTGTATCCGCCACTGTTGCTCTTAGCAATGTTGTTGATGATAGTATGCTATTGCTGCTGTTGCACCCTCAGAAAGGTGAAGCAGTGCCAGTGTTTGCTGTGCTGTTTTCTGCCAAAAGGAGGTGAGGTTGGGTGCGGGGGATATTTGCTTAGGGAATTATGATCTGCATGCAGCTGCCCATTAATCTTGCAATCATCACCTCATTGTTACTTCTGCCTTTCAGACTGCCCACAAGGCTGCTGAGCTGCTGAAAAGAGAAATTGCAGAACAGTACGGGGTGCCACTCAGGCCAATGCAAGTGTTTCACCAGCAGCAGCAGCAGCAGCAGCAGCAGCAGCAGCAGCAGCAGCCTGGGGCAGGCCCAGCAGCAGCGGCAGCAGAAAATGATTCACATATTAGTGATCTAGGATATGAAAATCCTTTGAGAGAAACCTTGGAACAGTGTGTGTCTGGTCATTCTGATCTTGATCATAATCAGTGCTCTGATCATCATGATGATCAGCAGCACCAGCAGCAGCAGCAGGTGTCAAGCTACAAGACTGATGTACCCTGTGCTGTCAGTGCTGTTGTGCTCGGCCATCAAGCCCGTGCTGCTGCTGTTGCATTAGTAAGATTTGGTGACAACATACCGGAGCAGCGCAGGGCTCAGCTGCATGATGTTATTGCAAGGTTTCTGGGCAGAACTCCAACAGCAGCAGCAGCAGAAAGTGGCAGCAGCAGCAGCAGCAGTAGTGGTGCAGGGGAAGTGGAGATCAGTCAGGAGGATATTGAGGCTGCGTTGGTGGCTGGACTAAATGCCAAGAAGCGAGAAAAGACACTGAAGAAGTTGAGGAGACAACTGGCAGAAAGGAAACAAGCAGCAGCAGCAGCAGCAGCAGCAGCAAGGGTGGACGGGGCTGATACCAATGGTGCTGCTGCTGCTGCTGCCAGTGACAGCCACAGCAGCAGTGGGCATGAGATGGCAAGAAGCATATCAGCACCAGCAGAAGATGTAGAGGTAGATAGCCAACCTACAACTGCTGTCAATGGCAGCAGCAGCGGCAGCAGCGCTGAACAACCCAGCAGCAGCAGCAGCCAGCCTCAGAATCCTTCTACCCTGGCTGAGTTGGGTCACACTTGGCACGGTCAGCAGGTTGTGGCAGCAGCAATGGCAGCGGGAGGTGAAGGGGCACTGCATGAGCTGGTAAGGAGGTTCAGGCAGGCCTTTGTGCTGGCCTGTAAACCAAGGTATCTACCACAGGTGAGAGTTTCAAAACCAGTGACTGTACTGAACAGAACAATGAAACAATGAGGCCACCAGAATCTCATTGTCTGCCGACAGCCAAATGATGTTGAGGCACAAGTCTGTGCAATATTTAAGGTAATGCAAAAGGTGATTGGCGATGATTCGGTCTAATATCCCAGACTCCATTAATATCTGGGGAACCAAGACCAGTTGTATGGAGTTTTGAGGAACAAATTTCAGTAGCTCAGCTATAGGGGCTCAATCACATTCAGGAAACCGGAGTATCCTGGATTATCCAATACAGGATAATATTGGATTAGTTTAACAGTGTAATATATTATATTTAATAATTATGAAATAATGAGAGCTACACAAGATACTGATGAATTATTTTGTCATCATGCTTGATAATAATATCAAGACAGGTCTCTTGTGTTGTGTCATTCAGGCGTGGGACATTGAGGTTCATGATGTGAGGGAGTTTGGAGAATTCTCAGTGTATGCCCAGGAAGAGGCAGCAGCAGCAGCAGTGGAAGCAGCAGCTGATCTTGGTACTCTGAACATCACATGCACTGCAGTTGCTGGACACACCAGTGTGAGTACTCCAGCTGCAAGTGCACTATCTGCTGGTGATAGACTGTGCAGTCCACAGCTCAATGCAGCAGCAGGGATGATGGCAGAACAGCAGGCAGCAGCAGCAGCAGCAGCAGCAGAAGGGGAAACAGTTGCAGTAGCAGGGGATACCTCAGGAGCGGCATTAGGTAACGTATCCGAACTGAAACCCCTGCTAGTAGCAGTAGTACCTGCTTCAGCAGCAGAAACAACAGCTATAGCAGCAGCACCAACTCCACTATCGTCAGCAGCAGCAGTCGAGGCGGCAACATATGACGACTACATGTCGATCTTTGCAGATCATGCTGCTGTACAATTATAATGACTGTCTCGCAGTCTGAGTGTAAAATGGTTGACATTGCATGCAGAGCAGAGCGCCAAAGTCGCATTTGAAGTCGGCCTCAACAGTGTCCATAATCAGTACCGTATACGTACTATTTATCTGGTCGCTATGTTGGACTCGAGGGTGGATACGTGCCCACCCGAGGGTCCAATATAGCGACCAGATAAATCGTTTATCCCGTTATTATAGCCATATGAGTGTACATGCTGACATGTGGCCTACCTTTGTTTTGTACCTCATGCTGATGCACTGGCTGTTGCTGGCCACTCAACATCAGGAATGAT
>JABEVS010000542.1:0-36843 GCA_018290735.1 Coelastrella sp. MACC-549 | reverse complement strand
TGACCTCAACCACACTGCTACTGTTCCTAACTATCATGCTTCTACTACCACTAACTCATGGTGCGAGTACATCTGTAGCTCAGGCCGTGACATTGTGCTCATACTGTCAATGCCCACAAGCATCGTCTTTCTGGCCCACCTTCATGAAGTGCTGCTGTGCCGCTGCTGCCCTCACTGTTGCGGCCCCCTGCACCACTTCACCAAAGCTGCTGTAGACGGGTGACAGGGCAGCGGCCTCAAGACGACGCAACTCACGTGCAGTGCTGCGATAGTACAATTGAAGACGCCTACAGCAGCAGCAGCAGCAGTGTAAAGTGTAAGCCATAAGCACCATCACCACTAGATTGTGAGACATACTGCCTTTGCAGCTGCATGAACCTTGAGCAGTTGATGCTGTGCAGAGGTGTGCAAGTGTTGAGCAGGTGCCATGTACTGGCCTGTATGCGACTGCCAGTGGCAGCAGCAGCAGCATGAGCAGTGGTTGTCCCAGCAGCAGCACCACCAGCAGCCCCGCCAGGCTGACTGCATTTGCCAGGAGGATGTTCAGGATGAAGGGCAGGCTGTCGTCAATCATGGAGGTGTCAGACGAAAACCTGCAGCAGCAACAGCAGCAGCAGCAGTTGAGTGCCACCTTTTATGAAGAAATGCTCACAGGCACACATCAACACACACCTGCCAGAAGTCTGATGCTTTGGGCAATGGTGATGGACGGGCAGCGGGGCAAAGCACCAGGTGGCAGCAGCAATAAGCATGGCACTGCATAACAGTGAATCCTGAGTCAGCCTTGACAGCCTGGCGGCCAGACAGGATGCGTGCAGCACCTGTTGAGGATCCTTCCAGCTGGGTTCTGATCAAAGAATGACATCTTAGCACCTAGCACTGCTGCCAGCAGCAGCTCGTGGGTGCTGCGGGCAGCAGCCATGCCAGCAGCAGCAAAGCTGAAGGCGCGAGCCAGTGTCGCCAGGGTGTTCAGAGCAGCTATCAGGCCTAAACCCTTCAAGAAGTAGATCATGCCAGGGTCTAACTGGGCAGGGTGCCAGGAGAAATGAGGGGGGAAGAGGTTGTTCATAAACACAGTGCTGCTGAAGCTCAAAGGATTACTAATGATGCTGTTGCTGTTGTTGGAAGCTTGGCTGGTGTAATTGACAAAAACTGGACTCATGCCTTGCTGCTGCTGCTGTTGCTGCTGCGTCTGCTGCTGGCGTTGCTGCTGGTCGTACATGAGCTTATACTGATATGATCGTGAGGAAGCTTTTTTGCCTGGAGCTTTTGCTGCTGTCACAGCTGCTAATCTGCCTCCATCTGATGCTGCAACAGCAGCAGTAACAGCAGCAGTGTGTATGATGGAAGTATGAAAATTATCAGCACCAACGAAGCTGATCACAGGTGATGTTGAAATTTTGAAGTTGTTGACAGTCGTATTGTTTGGTTGTGTGAGGGAGCGCGTCACCCACAGGTCGATGCCGTTCTTGGTGGCCTGCAGCAGCAGCAGCAACAGCAACGGCAGCAACAGCACTGGACGCTGTCATTGTCATCAGCTTACAGAAATTATCCATTTGTGTTTACCCAGGCCTCATTGCAAATGTGTGCAATCATCATTCAAAAGCAGTGAAGGGACAGCATCACATGGCATCATGCTGAACATGATGTTCCAAACATAGCAGGCTGCTAGCTGAAGCTGGCTGGATGAACACTCCCAGCACAGGCTCTGCTCATGATGCAATGCCCACCACTTCTTGTAGAGACTATGAACAGAACACAGGAATTGAATAGGAAGCTGGGAGACAAGTGTGGTCACTTGTTGACTCTGTCAGATATGTCGCCTGCTGACGGAATCCTGCTGGCCCACCTGCATTAGCAGCAGGCTGACCAGCACCATCGCACACATGACGCCACCAACAGCCTTCATGTAAGACACATACACACGCCAGTGCACAGCACCAACGGCACGAGACTCCTCGCCATCACCCTGCTGCTGCTGCTGCTGCTCACTGCTGCCACCCTCAACACCTGGATCAGCAGGTGGTGCTTCATACCCAGAGGCAGCAGAAGCAGTATTGGCCTCGACAGGTCCTGCGGTACCAGGTGCAATATCCCCTAGCTGCTGCTGCTGCTGCTGTTGGATCTCTGACAAGCCTGCAGCCTCCTTGTGAGCTGCAGGTGGTGATGCGTGCTGCTGGCTGTCAGCTGATGAGCAGCTCAACTGTGTGCTGAGTGACCTGCCTAGCAGTGCTGAGTCATCCTCAGATATCACATTCAGCTGAGGTGTGGTGCTGGCATGACACGCCCACACGCCATGGCCAGCAGCAAGGAGGAGTTCACTAGGAGCAACATCCTCACTGCACTTCTCACTGAACTCCACACCCATCCTGGAGTGCAGATTTTCTTGGTGTGAACTTCTCAGCTGTGGAGGTGGTGATGGGTGTGAGTGTGATGTGTTGTCTTTGAGTGATAAGGAAGGAAGGGGCCGGGGCTGATGGTGAGGACTGCTGGGCCTGAGCAAGCAGCAGCAGCAGTTGCAGTAGACTTCAACAGACTGACAGCAGGGCCAGCATTGAAGGTGAAGGAATGACTTGTGCTCAGGCTGCTATCAGGTCAGCAAGTGAGTATGTGTTACACAGCAGAGGATGTGACATGAGAATGTGTCACTGGTGCCTGATGAAACACACTCTGATAAGTCACAGCACTGCACATGCTTCAGCTGCTAGGCATTGCTGGCCAACACATGAGCTAACAGATGAGTGATGTCGACACGATGAGCATGATGTGAACCAATGCAAGCTACAACAAAGTTGTTGATTTGGCCCACACTGCACGTGGCTCCATCCACCAGATGAAGAGCAACTGGCAGTGTGGGCCAAATCAACAACTTTGTTGTAGCTTGCATTGATTCACATAATGCTCATCGTGTTGACATCACTCATTCATCAGCTCATGTGCTGGCTAGCAATGCCGGCATGCTGCTGTCCTACCTGACCAAAGGAACCCAGCCATTTGTTGTTGCTGCTGTGTGTCCTGCAGCTTGTGTTGCCTTCCAGTGAGCAAAACCCTGAGCTGAACCACAATACGCCACACGCCCGTGTTCAAGCCCTACCACCAGCTGAGCTGACTGGATCAACAGGGGGTGCTTGGTCACCAGCACAACGGTGCTGCCTTGCAACAGACCACCAAATAAGGCATGGCGGATCACCCACTGCATGTGCATGACACAGCAACACCCAGCTTCAGCTTCTGTTACAGCCATGACAGTGATCAATCAGGTACGAACATTGAAGTGTTGGCCATGGGAAACTCAGTATCATGCTTACGCCTGGGGCGGATCTCACAACCCTGTTGTACCTGTGCCACATGGTTGTCTAAGCCTGCCAATATGTCATCAAATATGAATGTATCTGTGTTGGTCTGATATAGAGCTCTGGCCAAGGCTACCCTGATCCTCTGTCCTCCTGACAGGCTGCTGCCCCCATCACCAACACAGCTCAGGTCACCAGCAGGCAGGGCAGCCAGGTCCTGGTCAAGACCCACAGCATGCAGGATCTGCAAGCAGCAGCAGCAGCACCCAGCAGAGGTGGCAGGAGCAAGTTGGCGTGTGACCAGGGAAGCGGGAGTGTTGGGATTGCATACACCGGCCCCTGTCTCTGTATCAGAAATCAGCTGAGGGCACAGCCACTGCCAACCTTACACACCTACGTGTACAGGATGTGCGTCACAAAACACTCCCAGTGAAGGCTTCACGAGCCAAAGGCAACACAAAGCAGCCAGGCAGAACTATACCATGGACACGCCCCCTCTTTTCCCCCAACCAGTGGAGGATGTCCCACCTCGCTCATGAGTTCAGCGTCGTACTCTTGCCCCAGCAGGATGTTGTCCCGCACACTGCCCCGCATCAGCCACGGGCTCTGACCAACATAACTCACACGACGTGGATGCCAGTGTCCACCACCACCTCTCTGATCACTGCTACTGCTGCTGCTGCCACCCTTGACCTCTAATACCCCAGACCCTACTTGACCCCCAGGGCCTTGAGGGTTTTGCAGGCAAAGCTTGTTACTCTGGTCTTGGGTACTAAACCCTGGGCCCACAGCCCCAGTACACGAGAGCCTGTACCCTTGTGGTATAAATCCACTAAACCCCAATGTCATCATCTGGTGGTTTGGCAACAGGGCATAGCCGTTTGTTATGTCCAGTTCCCCCAAGAGTGCCGCCAGCAGTGATGACTTGCCGCTGCCCACCTCACCCACCACTGCTGTGAGACAGCCGGCAGGAATGGACAGCTGAATGTTGTGAAGACAGGGGGAGAAGCTCTGCAGCAACAGTGGCAACAGCAACTATCTGAGGTGACATAGTTTAGAGCAATATTGGTGCTGGCGGGAGAGGATGCATAGTGGGGCCTGCTTGAGAGTCCCCCCCTTCTTCAATTGTTGAGCGCCCGGGCTCCTGCAGACCATGACAAGCTGAGGACTTGGCAAATGCACAATCTGCTGCCTGATATGGCAATGAAAACATGCCCAGGTGCTCCAGTGCTGCCCGTCAGAAGGGTGTTGACCCCACCTTGTGCCATGTGAATGTTGCATCATGGAACTGAGCAGCGACACCTTGTTGCAGCCGAGGCAGGACTGGTTCCTTGGAGTCTGTGCCATCACTGTGGTCACAGATGAACATATTGCCCAGTTGATGTTCCAGCTGCTTGTTCAGCACCAAGTCCTTGTGTCCATTGTGGTGCTGCTTGTGGCCCTTTCTGCTGCCTAGCAGGGAACCCTCCAGGTGGGTTTGCTGTTGTTGCAGCTGTCGTTGAAACTCAATCATCTTGGACAGCACACTTTCTGAGTATGCCCAGCCTATTGCCCGCTGTGGCATCATGCAGTATGCTTCCACGCGTCTGAGTGACACCAGGGCCTCCACAACACCGTTGACCACCCAGGGGAAGGCGTTGATGGGCGCGATCAGGACATTGAACAGGGCAAGACAGGTGAACACCTTCGACGGCCTGCACAGCCAAACAGCAACAGCCTGGTATGGAGAGCTCTTGCTGTCTGAAGTGAAGAACTTAGTGCCAGACTGCTATGAGACGATATATGCAAAAAGTCTGGCTGGGCAGGGCCAGCAGACCATCAGCAATACCAGCAGGCAGTGTTTTCAGGAGCAATTGCAGCCACTCCTTCCCCCCCTTTTGACCATGATCAGGTGTTCATCATTTTACTCACTGCAGTGGTTGTCCCAGCAGTACCATGAGACCAAATGTAGTTCCGCTCAGCAGCAGCTGTGTGGCGGCCCAGAAGTACACACACAGCGCATCAAGGTATTTGCGGCGTGCCAGGGCAGACAGCTCGGCCTGACGGTGGCCCAGGACCTGGACATTGTGTACAAACAGATACAGCGTGTGTGGTGGTAGGGGGTGGGGGGCATGCAGATTGGTCTTTTGTTTGCGTGCTATCTGCTCATACATACACTCACGCAGCAGTAACACTTGCCAGGGTCAAGGACCTTGGTATACACATCTGACAGCCAATATCAGTTTTTCAAGATGTTCCTTGCTATCGTCTGTACAGCCAGGTACCAGAACATTGCAGCATGGTCACTTCTTGCACACAGAGCAAAAGTGCTCGTGTTTAACACCCGGCCCCTCAGCTACTAGCATCACACAACGTGCCATCTGGCAGCAGCAGCTGCAGTCTGACCTTATCTGCCATCACTTGCTCCCAGCCCAGTGCTTTCACCACACCAATGTGTCTCAGGATTTCACCCATCAGGCTGAGCCGGCTGTCCTTGGCAGACATCAGCGCAGTGCTGGCAGCCTGACAGCAGCAGCAGCAGCAGATGTGAGGTGATCAATGGCAGACACTAGACCTCACAGATTAGATTATTACGCAACCGGTCATTTGCAGTCTACCGCCTGCTGATAGACTGCTGCTGCTGCACCCAAAAGGAAGTTGTTTTGTGTGGGTCATCAAAACCCTGTCAAGTTCAATCTCTTGGCTTGGCAGCTGAGCAGAATGCGTCTGATGCTCATGTTTTGGTCGCAAGCCCCTGACCTGTATCTTCTGTGCAATGAGCCTGTTGACAGGTACGAGCGCAACACACAACAGCACACCAGCAACGAACGCAGTGCGGACCTGCAATGCAAGCAGCCAATGTCAGATGCAGCTCACTGTTTGTGCTTTCAAGCAGCTGAAGCGGAACACGTCCCTTGCCGTTGACCGAGTATTGATTCATCATGATCTGTGCAGGCTGTGAGCGCCAGTGCAGATGATGCCGCATTGACAGCTGCTCCCCCCCAACACACACACACACACCTGAGCATACAGAAGCCACATGGCTGCAGCAATCTGCAGTGGCAGCGACCACAGCTCATGGAATGACACACAGATGTTTGCTAGGCGGCCCGTGTCAACCGCCATCAGTGTTGATACATCACCAGCGGCATCAGCAGCACGGGTCAGCAGAGCACTGCGGAACAGCACTCCCATCACACCACCACGCAACCTGGAGGATGGCAGCAGCACCACCATCTTCGCTGCATGATACCTGCTGCTGCTGTGGCTGCTACTGTCAGAGGATGATATGAGTATCCTGGGCATGTTACCACAATCTGAGCGGAGCAGCAGATGGCATCAACCAACCACGTTTTTCTCACCGTACAGTTACAACACTGAGTCTGTAGTTGTAGTGGCTGTTGATGACTGCTTTGGCCAATGCTGACAACCCCAGCAGCAGGGCTAGAAGGAAGCCCCAGGAGAAATCCCCAGGTAGAGGCAACCAGCTGCCAGTGCTGCTGCTGCTGCTGCTTTCAGGTGCTGCTGCTGTTGCATGTTCAAGATGTTTGACAAGAAGGTTAAGCAGCATAGCCCCAGCAAAGGTGAGGCCATCATTCAGAATCTGAGGAGGCAGGAAACAACAGGCAATATGGATCAGATACAAGTTGCTGGGTCCATCCAAAAGGAGTGTCAGCCGAGGTGGCATGGGCAACTGAAACTCTACCTCGCTGGTCCTTGCTGTAGTACAGTGGCTAGCTGCTGTCTGCTGAGCTGTCAAGCCAGGTGGCATGTGCCCAGTCAGCGCCGCCAGGTGAGCTGTGCATGATGGGTTGCTGGCAGCTTGTGTGCACAGCATGCATGGCTTCTCATCAGCTGCTGATACCTGTGACTGAGGTTGTACAGCCGACCTTCTGCTTGGCTGTGTTCATGGGCCCCTTTCTTCGGTTCCTGTTCTAGCTGCTGCTCATGTGCAAGCAGGTGAGATGTTGTGCGTTCTCTGCATTTGCTGCTCTGTTACTAGCATGCGACTGACCTTCAACGCCCCTAGTCTGAAAAAAGGTTTGCCGAAAGCTCCGATGATGGCTCGCAGCAAGGAAGGCCTGTCTTGGGTGCAAAACTGCAGCGGTGATCACGGGTACATCATCAGCAGCTGCAACTCAGATACGATCATGTGCGCTAATGAGGGAAGTTTACTCCTGAAACAATCCTAGCGCTGATGTTTGCAGACAGTCACCTTTGTCCACTGATTCCATAAATCGTATGTGCAGCGATGAGGAGTGCTCTCAGGGGGAGTCGGGAGCAGATCCAGATACTGCAGTTGTGTCTGAGTTGCCCCCTTGTTTACCAGCTGATTCACCCAGCCGAAGAACAGATGTATACTTGCCATCGGTGGCTTTCTTCGGACGCTAGCTGATCGGTTTGTGGGGCGACATTGCTGTGCTAGCAGTACGGTTGACAGATGCACGGAAAGTATCAACGATTCGCATCGTATGGTGGTCTGCAGCAACCTGTAGCTTGTAATACTGCCTAGAGCTTTAGTGCATAGCTATAGAGAGCCACGTAAGGCCGGAACGACGATCCTCGAAGACTTCAGCGTCAGGGTTGTCACTTTTTCAGAGCTTGCCGCCTTCTTCCTGGATTAGCGCTCATCAAGAATGAAAGTGCCTGCAGACAGTGTTTTGTTCAGTGATCTGAGCATATAAAACTGTGATCACAGGAACGGGCCTGCAGGACAATAACCACGGCATTTATATCTGGGGTCTTCAAACTCCAGCCGTCCCATACTACATGCAGTGTGCATGAATCTCGCGGCCCACTGAGGATTGCAGGAGCAGTGATACTGCCCTTCCCTCAAGCACCGCTGTGCCTACAGGACTGGAGTTAGCAACTGCTTTTCAGGGATAATTGAAAGGTAAATGTCTTCCTTCAAAGGTACTGAGCATCCGTATCCTGGCGATGTGGCGCACTATCGGCCCAACGGAACTTGTAAAGCATACGGGCGCTGGTGTTGTATCATTGAAAACGTTTCTTATCTGAAATGTATCATCTGTGTGATGCAGTGGTTGGTTTTACCGCAATGCATACCGCGGTGGCATTGGGCATCGGTGACAAGCACACCGTCTGCTACCCCTCATGTGATTCTGATGTGTTTTTAGGTACATGAGAAGAATCCACAGCAAACGCAGGCTGAGCAGTAGCCAGGACTGGAAGGCAGAGATGACTCGTGCAGTAGCAGCATTCTGCCTCGTCCTGCTACTTGCGCCCACGATCATAGATGCAGCGCGTGTCCGTGGCAGAAGGCTTCCGGCTGGGCAACCTGCAGCAGGCACAAGAATGCGGCGCTCTGGAGGTAAGCATTGGCGGTAACAGCAACCCGCCTTGACGACAAGCTCCGTCTGCGGTGACGAACCACGCCACCAAGCCTCCTGTAAATGTGAAGACGGTACAATACTAAACCCAGAGCTGAAGCTATATGTTTTGAGTCCTGAAGTGATTTTTTCACACCAGCACAGCAGTACAACAGTACAATCACACAGCAGTCCTGCACTCAAGGCATGCACACCAACGGTCAGTGCATGCCATCTGTCTCCATTCTGCCCTACAGCCTGGTGCTCCAAGCAGATAGCTGGCTGTCAAGTGTGCACTGTGGAAAATGGCACAGTAGCAGCTGGAGCCCAATTTCCTGGGACACCAGAAGCAGGCCCTCGCAATCAGAATGGTGTCGCCATCGTCCGATGCTTGCGCTGCCGCAAAACTGGCTATGTGTACAATCAGGAGAATCAGAATTGCGGTAGGTGGTCAACTGGATAGGACATTGAGTAGGCAACCAGCAGCCAAACCATGGACAACTGAACTGCCAACGGGATGTCCTGCAGCAGCAGAGCTTGTTCAAGATGATGTGGGCAATACTTGACAGCAACGCAAGCCATGACGGCCGCACAACAGCCTTGCTTGCAAATATATGGTGAGAAGAGCATAGTAAAAGTTGTCTTCTGGTTGTTGACGTACACTTTGCTGCCTTTGCTGCTCAGACTGTGCTGCAGGTGCTGGGACAGCATTTCCCAATGGTACCTTGGTAGCAGTGGAGTCCTTTACACCTGCAGTTAAACCCATGGCGCCCTTTTCAGACAGTATGTACTTCCCTGACATTCAGAACAACAGCACCAACAGAAGCAGCAACAGCACCACCAACAGCAGCACCAGCGGTAATATCACAACACTAAGCTCTGCTGACCTGGCTGCAGCAACAGTGAATAACTTTGCAGAAGCATCAAACGACGTCCAGGAGCGTGGTGTTGTGCGTGAGATGTCCCTTGACCGCAAGAAGCAACCTATGCAGCGAGAGCGTTTTGAGCGGTACATGCGCAAGATGGGCTATGATGTGCGATCATCAAGGCAGGGAACACTCTTCCTCAGTGACAGGCCTGCTAAAGCGGCCAGATTTAGCAGCGTGGAAGACCAACCAGTGGGTGTCACCAGCGTGCCGGAAAGCCCCATGGTCTGCTCTGCCTGCAAGGGCAATGCTGTGAGCATTGGGGGCTTAATTGGTGGGAGCTTCTGCATGCCATGTGAAGCGGGGAGCACACCTGATCACACAACAGGCACATGCAGTAAGTTGCCTTCCCGATGTCAGAGTGTCAGCTGCTGTCTGCCAGCAGCACTGATGAAGCATTTGCTTGCTGTAGATGGCATCAGCCGCGCAGCTGAAACAGCTGACGGATGCCAGATCAGTGTGAGCCATTGCAAGTCTCCCCAAATGCGTACCGTGTCAGTCAGCAATAGATCAGCCAATCTGCACAAACTCATTGGTCAGTTGTGTATCCACGTGGCGTCACTGTTCATCCTCTTGCCTGCAACACTCAGCCTTCTGAGCTGCAGTGCTCGCAGCCTTGCAATCATAAGTTTACTTTACGTGCGTTGATTTTTGCTGGCTATTCTGCTTGCAGAGTCTCTCAGCTGATGGACCCTGGTGACAGCAGATGTGCAGCTAGGATCAGTTCTGCCGGCAGTTCTGCAGGTTGGCAGCAGGCAATATCCCTCCTACACAAAGTTTTAATCTCAGGGACTTCTACAGATTTCAACACGTAGTCAGCACTCAGTGGCAACTTGGCTTGCAGTCACCCAACAGCAATCAGTGACCAGCAGGCAGCCCTTCCTGCTGAGATGATCTGCTGGACACTGCATGGTGGCCAACATGGTGCGGGCAACCGTTGCCTTCCATTTCCATCTGCACTGGGTGCAGGTCAGCCTGGGACGCTTGTGCCACTTCATCTGGCATCTGTGGTCTCTTTCTATATTGTCCTGCAATAGCACCCAAATGAGCCATGCAGTCTGTGCCATTTGCACTTGGAGCGACTGCTGGTATATGTTTGTCAAACATGCCTGGCCATGTGACGTACACATTGGGCTGACTAAACGACTCACTCTCTGTGACGCCATTCCACATGTCATTCGTTTTCAGATTACTCTATCATATCATATACCATAAGAGCTTGTTAAGTGGGGCTGCAATATGTGCGGCATTGTCAGTAGATTGATCACCTGGTACTGAAAGAAATGATTGTGTTCATGGGGCTGCACATCTCATCCCCTCCCCCTCTTTGGAGTACAGGGACAATCTCAAGTAGGGTTGTCTGTGTGATGTGGGTCGTACTACCAACCTAGCCTAGTAGTGTGCAGGTTCAGATCTGTCAACTAGCTATAGCAATTAGTTTCCGCAGTCTCATGGTCTGTGTCAAGTTTGAAAGTGAGATGAGTAACCTCAGCCCGTTTCCCGAGCACCAGGCTCATTGGGCTAATGTCCAGCATTTGCTTATTCGGTGTCACAGACCTTACAGGAGTGTCACAGCTGCTGGAACTTGTCTTATTTGCTAGTATGGTCTTGAGGGTGTCAGTTCTGTATTGTGCAGCCAGTTCTGCTGCACTTCAGCTTTTCCAAATGATGAAGGCTTGTCAATGAAGGCTAAAGCTGCATGTGCCAGCCAATTGTAGGCATACAAGATTCGTGTATAGCTTTTAGGAGTTGCCTTTAACGTTGGACTCCGTTCGTAAAGGCTTTGTTGGTGATGGCTGTCACAGATCTGATTTTTGTCAGTGTACTGCATGCATGCTCATATGAGGCTCAGTTACCCTCCTTGAATGCAAAGGTTGCACCATATGGTGCATGAATGCATTCATGGACTGGCCAGCTGTGTAGCTGTACACGTCAACAGTCCACCATTATGGCAGCTGTGTCATCTCGATGTAATGTAGCTGTCATAGTGGTGCCACCACTTTGTGGCAGGTCACCAGCTGGTGACCAGACTCTGCAGAGTCTGGTGACCTGCCACAAAGGCCTTCAATGACTCAGGCTCCGGAGCGTATGCGCTGACAACAAGTCGGTTGTACAATGTAAAAGAGATACAACTGAGCTGAGCGATGCAACACTAGACACAATGTGATGACCATGATCGGCAGATGCTGCAGTGCAGCATGTGCAGTCTGAGACCGCAATCATTGACAACCCAGGACTTCTGTCCGAAAGCCCCCAGCTTTACCAAGTTTGTAGCCTTGTTGTGTTTGCCCGGTCTGTTTGCCCGCGGGCCAAGACATTGTAGCCCATCACAAACAGATCTGCTGTGTGGGCTGCGATCTTAGGGTAAGCTCACGCAACACCGCCCGGTTCAGGATACAACAGTACCCACAGGTACCCGGTCTGTTTGACATCATTCTAGAAGACCAAAAACAGGGGCCGCCCCCATACAGGCTGTGATGTCACTACCATGTATGTTCAGATTTGAAGTTGAATTCAAGCTGAACTGGAAACTCATGCCAGGCCTGGATTACTGACCACAGACCCCTGCGATCTGTGTCGGACCCACCATTGGTCCCAAACCTCGGCCACACCCATGGGTACAATGCTGTGTGGCACACTGGACACAGATCTCTGCTTTCTGCAATATTAGGCGTTGCATAGCTATAGGGACCAGAATATGCCTGGCAGATTGTGGTCAGCTGCCGTGCCGTGTGATAAGATGCATCACACCAGAGTGGCGCCCCCGACGCATGTCAGCGCATTTGCCATTGCATTTCGATGTGCTGCATGGCTCAATTTCTTTTACAATGCATTCAGCCAACCACAAGTAGCCGGACAAGACCTAAAAACTAACAGGTGTCCCCTGCCGCTTGCAGACCACAGAAAGCCTTTTTGATCCCCTTGGCGTCACTGACTTCTGTCAGCAGCCTGCAGACAGGGACAGTTGTGCCAGATCAGCAGCCAATGCATCTTGCAACAAGAGCCACAGATTATGGTTAAGGCATGCACAGAACTGTATAGCTAGATAGCCGCATGATGCCAATCAGCCAGCAAGGGTACGAGTGCCTTGCAGCTGTGAGCAGATGGCCTAGTAGCCTGCAAGACACTGTAGCTGCAACAACGGCTGGAATGTTTCCCAGGAGTTGTCCCAGGAGTTGAGCGTAGGACTGGTTGCTCATGGCAAGTACTGTCAGTAGCGCCTATTGCCAAGAAATGTACACTTTGACATTCAATCCCACCTGCACACATGCTTATGATTGCTCTGGTCCTTGTCAGCACAGCTCCTGCTGCAGTACATAGCCACACCACACCCTGGACAGCACCATGCTGGGCTCCTCCCTGCCTGCTGCCTGCTGCTGCTGACACCAGTCAAGCTCACACCACAGTGATCACACAGCCCTTGAAAGGCTGAACTGCCAGCCTTGTGCAATGCATGACGCCAATGCTCATTGCTGCAGTGGCTGCTGCTGAGCCCTGCGGTACTGGAGCTGTTGCAGATGAGAGGCTCATACCACCACACAGGTGGCTGATGGTGGTTGCTGGCGGCCGGATTTGCTGCTGCTGCTGGTTGGGGTGGGGGTGAGGGAGTTGGGGGCGGCAATATGTCTGCCCATGCTGGTAGTCGTATGTGCTGCAGTTGATCAGGACCAATCATGTCGCTAGCGGCCTCAGCAGCAGCAGCACTGCAGAATTACCACAACACGGTATTGTTCATGAAGTAGTTGACTGCTCCACCATTGTGGCTGTTACATGACCAGGGTGTGCATGAATCATCACTGCTTGTCACCATTGGTCACATTCAGGTACCAGTGCAAAACAGACAGTCTGTGCTGTCGAACAGATCCACAGTGAGTGACTTCATGACAGACTGGCAGAGCAACAGAGTAGTCAAGAAGCTGCAGCAGAGCTGCTCCCTCCTCTCACCGTGTGACAGCACAGTGGTATGCTCCTCCCTTCTCCTTGACACAGCTGTGCCAGCACATCACCCAGCAGCACAGGGCACGACGCGAGGCAGCACCGAAGCAGTACACCTCATAAACACTGTGAATGTCTTGCTCACCAGTTTCCCTGCCGCTGCAATGTTCCCGCAAGTAGGTGTGATGCAGCAATGAATACCAAAGGTGGCCATTCCAGTGGCATAGCACAATGCGCTCAGCAGTAGTGCTACTGCAAGCACTGGCAGCATCACTCATCATGCTGCTGCTGCTGCTGGTTCTACTGATGCTACTGCTTTGGTCATCACGTCTGTCCCTTGCACCTGACACCTGCTGCTGCTGCTGCTGCAGTGTAGCTGTTGCTGGCATGGCAACACTGCCAACTTCGTACATCATCTGCTGTTGCCAGGCAGGCAGCAGTGCAGGGTGCAGCAGCGAGTACTTGACCGCTGGGTGTCTGATCGCCTCCAGCAGCAGCAGACGACGCACAAGACCGGCAGGACTGCCAGACTGCAGGAAAGACATGCGGCAGCAGGCGACACTAGTACAGGTCAGCTGCCTTGTGATTGTCAATCACTCTTGTCAATCAAGACGAGCTTCGGGTTATCTTGCTTATGGAAGGGTCTGCAATTGGATCATGACCACAGCACAGCACACACACTGACAAACAGACGTTGGTAATAGTGCTGGTACAGCAGCTGGCCATTGGCGACTTCAGCAACAACAGCATGTTCTTCATTAGTCCTGAGGGCCAAAGCCCCTGAGGCCCTCACCACATCCAGGGCCTTCATATGCATCCCCTCAACACAATTCCACTGCTTGATTGCCACGTACCTTGCACAAGGACACCTGTACCGCTCTTACCCACTGCCGCTGCTGCTGGAGATGCTGTGCTGCTTGAGGACAACCCCTGCCACCATCAATCAGACACCTACAGGACAGGGAGGAAGAGGCTGCTCTTGGCATGAGCTTCAAACCGCAGTAAGCATGAGTTGTAGCAGTGATCCCACCAGTGCTTCCCTTGGTGTGAATGTTAAGACTTGTCAAATTGTTGGATCACATCTGCCACCACCTTTGTAACATGCCACAGTGGCAACGTCCACCCTCAGGTGCACATCCACCAACATGAACATCATCTGATGAGCCACCGGCAGAGTAATCCACCCCGCACCTGATGTCAGGTTTCAGCACTACCAGGTCTCTGATGATGTCAGCCACATCACACTCCAAATAAGGATCACAATACTGTGCATCTGAGAAAAAGCCATCAGGTGGGCCCTGCTGGCTCAGGTGGTGGAGCTCCTTTGCTACACAACTAGCATGACCGCACAACACACGGGACTTGGACACCCGCATTTTCTGTGTAAATATGTTTGTTTCTTGTGCCACCCTGTACTTGTAGCACTCTGCTTCTGGCTTGCCACAGTGACACACCCTGCTGCTGCTGCTGCCAGTGCGATAATGGCCAGCTGTGCTGGAGATCTGCTGCTGCTGCTGCTGCTGCAGAGGCTGTCCTAGTATTGCTGCTTCAAAGGCCTCAGAGGACCTGCATTGCTGTGGCAGCGTAACCATATGCATCACTCTGCAGTATGATGGCTTGAGGGCCAGCAGCAGTTGCCAGGAGGCCTGATGCATGTCCTGGATGATTTCAGGACAGCTGGGGCCCCGCTTGGAACCAACCTCCCCTGGGTCTTTCATACCAGACAGGGCTGCTCCATTAGACATCCCGCTGCCGGTGCTGCTGCCACAGCTGGTGTACTGGCTCAAACCCATCACCAACTCCCTAGCCTGTTTCTTTGTGGTGCTGCTGATGAAAGTCAGAAGCTCCAACATAGTTGATTTGCTGCTGCTACCTGCCAGCAATTCCTGTGCTATGGCTATCAGCCACTGCCGTCGCTGTGGCTGGTGTGAGCCCAACAGACTCAGATCTTGACAGCCACTATCATCACCATCAACACCACCATCATTACCAGCAGCAGCAGCAGCAGCAGCAGCATCAATGGTTGGAGTTTTGCTGGGCCACCCGTCCTGGGCACACCCTGCCACCCCCCCAGTGGCTGCTCCTCTCATCATGTTCACGCCAGCGGAGTCCTGCAAGTGCGGCCTGCCCCACAGATCACCATCAGGCAGACTCCAGGCACCCAGCCCAGCCAGCAGCCCAAGCGCTGCTGCTACACAATATTGAGCAGCAGCAGTGACAACTTCATGGCGGTCTTCAGCCCCCTTGTGCAGCAGCAGTCTCACAGTGTCCTTCTGGTTGATTTGCTGCAGGTACGCTTGCACTGGGTCACCCTGCTCCTGCTTTTGATGCTGGAGCTCATGTAATCCTGACACTGCTGCTTTGAGTGCTGCTTGTCTCCTGCTCTCCTGCTCCCCAGACTGTGTGTGCTTGCACCCGGCAAGTACTATGACAGTGACCAAGTGATCAGCACGCACACGGATGTCTTCCAGCAACTGCTCTTCCTTGGTCCACTGCAGCTGGCACTGCTGCTGCTGCTGCTGCTGCATGCGCAGGAGGGGCTGCCCTTCACTCCAAAGAAACGCCTCCAGGATTAAGCCGGAAGCTGCTGTCACCAGTTTCCTCAGCCGCAGTGTTGCTGCCTCCCAGGCTGCATATGCTTGAGAGTGGGGCTGCAGCATCGTCTGCAACTGGTCAAACCTTTGCTCAAAAAACATCGCTTCGCTATGATGGGAGTACAGCCGTTTGAGTGCGGCATCACCGCCGCTGCTGCTGCTCACCTTGTGCGGCAGGAATCCCTCGCAGAGCTGTGCCATCTTGTTGCTGTGCTCTAGCACCTGGACTGCCGACTGCTGAGATGACACTGCTGCTTTCAGTGTTGCATCTAGGTGTCTGCAGAACAGAGTTTCTAGGGCACTCAGCATCAACAGCACTGCCTCTGCTTGGATTGTACCACTTCCAAGCTCCAAGTTGCTGCTGCCATGACCAATATCCCAACCCTCAACCTGGCTGCTGTAGCTAGGCTGTTGCTGCTGCTGCTGTTGAAGACTTGTTGTATCAGGGGCATGTCCCATAGCACTGCAACTACTAGCAGCAGGTCCCCAGACACAGCAGTGCTGCAGCAGCAGCTGTAACCGCTCACTGTCCTTTGCACTGTTCCCAACACAATCCATCAGCAGGCATCGAGTCCTGAAGGTTGACACTGTTGCTATCACTACCTTGGTCAGCCGTGTACTCCCACCGCTCCTCTCATCAGGGTCTGCTGCTGATGATGATGATGCAAAAGCAGCTGGGAGATCACCAGAACCCTGTAAGCACTGCACAATGCTCTCTGTCAAGTGCTTGTGCTGCTCATCGGCCTTGCTGAGCTTGCGCAGCACTGCCGCAGCATCATGACCGGGCAATGCTGCCTTCATCAACTGGAGCACAATCATCTGTGCCTGAGATTCCAACCACTCCTGCGGCAGCTGCCACTGCAGCAATTTGAACGGCAGCAGCAGTGCTGCCAGGTGTTGAAGAGTCTTCAGCCGGTCCAGCAGTCGCCGCCTGAGTAAACTCCGGTTAACCTTGATCTTGCCACCCCCACCTGCAGCAGCACTGCTGGGCAGGTTGCTGCTGAGCTGCTCGTCTTCCTGCTGCTGCTGCAGCTGCTGTCCAGCCCGGTGGCTGAGCGCCATTCTCATCAGCAGATTGCACAGCCCGTACCTTCCCAGCAGGCCCAGGTGCTTGTGAAGCCCACCTGACATCTGTTCCAAGGGCTTGTGGTAAACAGGAGCTCGACTGACCTTGAACCCAGGTATAACACTGGGTTTGCTGTCTGCACCACTCCTGCTGGTGTTCTCAGCACCACTGCTGCTGTAATCTTCTGTGGACCTGACCAGCACAGGCACCTGCTGCATGGGCACCTTGCAAGCTGCTGCTGCACTTGATATTGCACACAATCTCAGCAAATAATGGAGATCACTACACGTCTCAACAAACTCTCGTGAATCTTTCTGGCTCAAACCACCATGAGCTGCTAGCAGGAGTTGCAGCTGCTGCATATGCCAAGGGCGGCCGCTGTCAAAGGGAGATACTCCCCACTGCTGCTGCTGCGGCTGCTGGCAAGAGCCCCTCAACTCGCTTGCTGCTGCTCTTGCTCTGTAGTACATAACAAGGCAGCTGGGGTCTTGGGACGTGACCAGGCCCTCAGTGCCTTGAAAGTCCATCAAGTGATGACCATGACCTGTGCGGCTGAGAAGAGCATACAGCGCATCAGTTGAGTCAGCTACTTGCTGCTGCTGGTAGTCCAGCTGCAGGAGCAAGCCTAAGTTTCCCAGACCTACAAGTTCTGCAACATCTAAGGGATCAATGTCTTGCAGTGGCTGGGTGACAGCTGGTTTTGTTGACGCCACAGCAGCAACAGCAGTGGCGCTCCTACTGTTGCTGCCATTCCCTTGGTGCTGCACTGCATCATGGAGTGCCTTCAGCTGACGCTGCAGCTGCAGCAGCACTTCCTTCTGCTGCTGGTTTCTGGCGGCATGTACTGCCTGCACAAACTTCACCACCTGGTTCACAACAGGTGCTAACTTAGCAGGATCAAGATGAGCTGCCTGCTCGCCTGAACGCTGCACACCATTGACACTGGTATGAACAGAGTCATCTGTGCTGTTTGTGACTGCTTCGCCTAACTGCAGGCTGGTGCTGGTCTGAGTACCTGCTGAAGCTTCTAGCTGATCCCCTGCGTTATCTGCCGGTGGCTGCTGCTGGGTGTGCAGCTCTTCTGCTGCTGCCTCCTGCTGCACTGGCGCTAACATGTGTAACAGGGCTGACTGCAGCTGGACATGCTGGCGATTAATGAAGTTTGGATGCAGACCCAGCCTACATGCATAAGCCAACAATTGCAATTTCTTGAAACGTTCAACCAGCAACATGCGAGCAAGCAGGCTGGCCACAGAGACACGTGCAAAAACACTGACTGTCACAACATGCACAGGCTTAGCAAGCTGCTGCAACAATCCAAACACTAGTTACTACCAGTGGTTGGCAGTCTGATAAGGGTCTAGACAGTACCCCTGAGTTGCACTGCCGCCCTAATGTGCAAGCATATAGTACAGGCAACCAACATTCAACAGCACCAAACATTGCCTGGGCTGCTGGTGATTGTGTGGATGTTATGCAACACAAGAGTCTGTAGGAATCTCTGTCATCGGCTTCACCTGGCCCCCTCGCTTTGCAGCTGCGCAAGCAGTGCTGTGCAAATACTGCATAAGGATGCATGCAGGCATCCCCATGAGCTGCTGCTACTGCTACTGGCACCCCGGATCTCATCAGCCAGCACTGCTGCCACTTGACCTGGCAGATTTATGTTCTGCTGCTGATGCTGATGTGGTGTCCTGTGTGTATAGCCCGCTGACTCCTCCAGAATCCTCTGCAGTCCCGCAAGCATCACTGCCGCAGGACTCATTTGCTGCTTCTCCGCAACCTGCCATTTTTGATGCAGCGCATTGCCATTTGCGGCAGAGTGAGTGCTGCTCTTAACACTGCTGTTCAACTTCTCAACCAGAGCTGCACTACACAGCTGCTGGAACCTCTTCGCAGCCTCCACTTTGTCTGCAAAGGCCTGCTGCAGTTCTTGCTCATGGATGTCAGCGACTTGCCCTTCATAGCGTGTGTCCTCTGGGTGGCCTGCAAATGCCCTTGAGAACAGCAGCTGAAATGCTGCATGGTGCTGAGGCGTGTCTGGTAGACGCAACCTGGACGAGCAAGGCATGTGCACACACAGCGCAACAGTCAATGCTGATGGCCAGGAACAAACAAGGGGATGGGTTAGTTGGTATGGTTGGGGGACTCCTTTCTATGTTCAACGTTAGGCAATCAGCAAACAGCAGTGTGCTCCACCTGCGTGCTAGATTGCATGGCACGCACATGCAACGCCTGCCATGTGCACAGCGCAGCTACTGAAACAACTGTGTGATTCTCCCATACTACCAGCTTACCTCTCGCTGTCAAAGCAGTTCTGCACCTCAGCCAGCAGTAACCCAGCTGCAATATCAGCCAGCAGCCAGGCACGCACAGCGGCAGGAAGCAGAGACAGCAAGTTGGTGTCAGCACAAAGTGCAGACTTGGGGTGTGCTGCTATCTCGACACATGGGACGTACTGCAGCCAGTGCCGCAGCTTTTGCATGAGCTGTACATCTGACAGAATTCCTTGGAAACCCTCCTGTTTGCTGGACAGTACCAGCCACCTTCGGACCTCATACAAGGCCACTGCACATTCCAGCTTGCTTTCAGATTTAGGAAACCAGCTGTGCACATCACAGTGTAGGCTTCCATCGCCTGTTTCGCTGTTGATAGCAGCAGTTGCACTGTTGTCCAAGTGCTGATCGGCTTTGAGGCTCTGCTCAAGCGACTCAAGGCAATCAAGCCAAGCCAATGGGTGCAAGCCAAAGTCCTTTGCTGCTGTTGTGGCTTCAAGGCTGGTCAGGCTGATGCCCTGCCGCCCCAGGAGTTTGATATCTGTAATTAGAAGGTATAAAGTGTTTCAGTGAGCTGTTGGACCCTTTCAAGTGCAGTACAGTACAAGACATCCTGAAAGGTGGTTTCAGTACACCAGCATCCAGCCTTGGCAACTGTACAGTGAAAGGGGGCACGTCATTCCACCGATGTTGCACTTGTATCTGAGGCCTTAGCTCATGCATCGTGTGGGCAAAATGGTTGCTGCATAAAGGCTGCACGCCACGTGGGTTAATCACCTTCGTCTGCAGATTGCAACGCATCACGACACCCTTCCCGATCATGGGCTAAGTGTGTCCTGATACAGAAATTGAGTCGATCTTTAAGAGTTTTGTTCATTGAAAAAGGATATAGCACCCCCGAACCAAACGGGACTTCGCCAACAGGAACTAGGCCTCTCCATAAGATCAGCGGTGCTAAATGCAATGTAAGCTAGAGGTCCCTGTCTATCAACCGGCGGAATTCGTAACGTCCTATGCCCTGTACTTTGTACTTTGTACTGCCATGTGTCACACTGTGACTCCGCCTGCCTGTCCATATTTAAGTCAAGCTGCATCTGCTGAGGTTATGCTGTTGATGACTGCCCATGTCCGCCTGGTATCAAGCCAACAACGCTGCAGCAAGATCCAAATCAGACTGCAGGCCTGTGACTGGGTATACCCTGCGTAGCTTCCTCAATCCGACAGATCAAGGTGCCGGCAGGACTGGGGTGCAGCATGGAGCTTGATCTGGCCACAACAGCGGAGTATTGACACAGTGACGCGCTGGCAATGCAGAGTAGGTAATGGAGAGAGGGCACTCTGAAACTCATGAGGCATGCTACACAAGCATCTCCACTTCGCAGCCCCTTATGAGGCATAATCAGGCCATCCTGTGTTATACCTTTGTTGAAAGAGAAAGATACCTGCTGTCACAGTGACATGCCAGCATCAGCGGTCCTGAAGTGGACTCCCGACTGAACAGCATGGCCAGGCTGAGGTTGCCCAGAGCTTGAATGCTTGAGCAACTGAGCCGCTCAGCATGACGCCGCAGTCATCGTAGTGCTGTGTAAGAGGACATAAGCACCTTGGACAGGTGGTGCTGTTCAGCGTTTGCTGGTGTCTGCAGCAGGAAGAAGGGCCACTCTGGCTTTGTTGCAGCAGATCTCGGAGTATTATAGCTGGCTCATTACGGTAATGCCTTGCAGATCTGTTGGTAGCCCAGTTGCAGCCTGCAACCGGGCTGCAGTGCTGCACTGCTGCCAGTCAGAGTCTGAAATCAACTATCTGGCCCCTGTGACAGGTCCTACTGTTGTAGTTTAGCAGTAGTCTGAATCGAAGTTGCTGTCTTGATCAGCTACTTGTCTGCTGCTCAACGCTAGCAGCTGCTACTGCTGCAAATTGATTTACAAAGCCACATGAACAGCTGACCTCATTGGAGTGTGAAGGTAGTATCATACAAGTGACAACTCGCCATGGCAGCCGCTGTGGATCTGCTTGCCAGGGTTGGGGCTATTTCGGGCAGAAGAACTTGCTGCCTGTGGGGTTTGAAACGCCTTCATCACTCCGCTGGAGCCTGAAAGTATTAGGCTGATACTTTCAGGGACTGCAACTTGCAGACAGGCTGTCTGCCCAGGTCCCTAGCGACAGCCACACCAGCACATCCCAGCATAAGAGGGCCCTGACAGTCTCAGCAGCAGCTGCCACGACGGTGTCCAGCTGCCGGCTGGATGATCATGCCTGTCACATGAGTCACGCTGCTCAGCAGCCTAGAGAGTTGCTCTCACTAGCTCAGCCTCTCTGCTCGTCAGGGCAAACTTTGTTGAAAAGCAGCAGCCTCAGCCACTAAGCTTGAACAGCACAAAAGTGCTTGTCATTGGTAGGCACAACCCTGTGGGGGCATGCTGCAAGCAGCTGCCCTTACAAAACATCAACAGTCTGCTGCTGCTGCTGCCAACTCAGTGGGCATGGTAATGGTGGCAGCAGCAGTGACTTGGGTTGCGTGCAGAAAGACAGTGAGCTGTCAAGTGAGTCTTCCGGGACAAACTAGAAGCTCTGCGTATCAGTACCTGACATGGACCCGCTTGCCAAGTAGTGACTACTAGTCACTGCCAGTGGCAGTAGTCAGCCAGACGAATGCCGACAAATTTGCTCAAAGCCTGGTAGCTGGTCATCTGTCGCTTGATAGGTCGTAGAGAAACATATATTGGGATGCATTAGCAAGCATCTGATTGTGAAGAAGGGGATTGTTGAGTTGGCCTTGATGTGTGGTGGTTGGCAACTGCACAAGCCCTTGCACCTTGCGGGCCCTTGCCATGGTGGCAATGTGTGTGTCTCTTGTTTTGTGCTAGAGATTGCTACTCATGGCTTATAACTAGCAATCATTTGCACTGTAATGTCTTTCGACATGAAGGTCCCCCTGACTCACCGTAGGTGCCCAAATGCACTTGTGCCTCCTGGAATGAATCTTGGCAGGGCGGTACAGGCCTGTACATCCCGCGTGAGCAAGAAGCATTGTATGCTTACAGGCCTCGCTGCAACTAAAGTGGCGGTGTCGGAGATCACATTATAAAGCAATATGGCGCTTCATGCAGGCCTCCTAGGATGAGATGCTCTTAGACTCAACGAGGACATTATGCATAGGAAAACATACCTACTGATGAAAGGAACGCGCTATACAGCAGATGATTTAGTAAATTCGAAACTATTTTCGAGTCACAGCGCAATGCGTATGCGTCTCAGACGCCGTCTGAAGGCCCGCTTGTTTGAATCGCGCGGGAACCTCATAAGAGCAACAGGTCTGCAGATCCCTCTGAAAATATCTGACACTTGCTAAACCTACCTCATTCTGCTTTACAGCTTCTGACACACAGGACAGTGCCTGGACCGCTTGCAGCAGATCGCGCTGCTTTGCCGTCCTGCCAGGTGTACAAGAATAGAACAAAAGACACTTCTGCTGCAGTTTCCTGATACTGCTTCGACTGATGTGCTGCATGCCTTGATCCGACAGCAACGTGCATCACTGACTGTGTGTACGCACTGTGATACGCCGCAATGATGAGCCGAGAATTCGAAAACCGCGTGTTGAAGTACTTGAGAAGCGACAATCAAGATGACAATGAGCAGTGTCGCCTCATGGAGAGCGGTCTCAGCCAAGGCAAGTCAGCAGCAGCTGTTCAAACTTGCGCTGCAATGGCAATCACAATCGACGCGGTGCTTGCTGTCTATTGCCCACACGGACATGCTTAGGCGTGCAAATTGCCCTACGTCCACTCTGCAGCATGATGAAGTCACCAACCCATCATAACGCCCTGTGCCTCTCTCTTCAACCTTTCTGCCAACAGCCATAGGCACTCTCAGCACGGCAGGCGTGACTTGGGCGTCAATGCACTCCTCTGTTTTGTCAAGCCACGAACTTTGGGACACAGGTTTGCAGGTGGAACGCCTGGCACAGCTGACCGACTTGCAGGATACCAAGATGCAGCATATGGTGGAAGCCTTCACCCCACAAGTGCTTAACGACGCCATCGCTCAAAGCAGTCGTGACCAGGAAAACAACGAGATTGGGCTCACCATTCTTGAAAGCACATCAGCAACCACCACAACGGGTGGATGGTCCCTAACAGACAGTTCCAACTCTGAGCAGGATAGAATCATGTCGGCACTGCAATCAATCCGTTACTTGCACGCCTTAGAGAAGGGACAGCTGCAAATGTGCAGCTTACTAGGCCGGCCACACATCAAGCGGGCCTTGCAGGGCCTCCTGCCTTTTGTAGAGTACCCGCATCTGGCTGTTGAGCTACATCCTGCAGAACTTTCTCTCTGGTCCCTGCTGCCTGCTGCTCTCCGTGCCTGGCTGCTGGCTGACGTGGCAGCTGGACTTCTGCTGGCTGAACAGAGTGATGGCAGGTGCGTACAGCAGCAATAATCCTGAGCTCAGAGGCCCTTGACAGCAGGACAGTGTACTCAGCTGCTGAACCAGGTGCATGCATGTACAGAAGGTCAGAAGCCAGCTGCAGGGACTGGGCCGCAGCATGACTCAGTGGTTGTCCCTTACTGGATATCTTCATGGTCTGGACACACATAGACAAGGTGACTTCAGTTTACAACGCTCATACCTCGTGTCCCACCGAAATCTACACTATCAAGCGTCGGCGTTGGCTCTTGCAACTGCGCAACTGCATAGGAGAGGCACAAGGCACAACATATTCTACAGTCCACCATAAGTCTCCCTCTGACTTCCAAAGGTGCTGCAGGGTGGCCAGGAACTGTAGGCGTTACAATGTACATTATGACGGCCTCTGCCCTGCTGTCATCAAAATACCGTTGCCCTGTTATTGGTGCTGCTGCAGATGCCAGCTGCCCAACAGCCCACAGCACCATGCAGCCTTCATCGTGCTTTTCCAGAATGTGTGTGCAGGCCAGCAGCAGCAGCCACAGGTACAGCTGAGCCCTGCAGATAGGCTACAGTGCCAGCAGGACTGGCAGCGGCCCACAGCAGTCTGGAGGCAGTTCACAGGAGTGTGCCGGCAGCTGTCCTGCAGCTTCAACACCAGCAGCAGCAGCAGCTGGAAATCACCTGCAGCTATCTTACTTTTGACAATTCAGGTACTCACATTCAACAGCGGCAGTTACACCAGCAAGAGAGGAAATAAAACCAGCAGAAGCAGTCTGGATGTCCTACTTCCTTGTGAAGCAGCTGAATGGTTGGCGGATAACTTCATCCATTGCAGCAGCAACTGCAGTGATGACGTGGCAGCGACTTGGCGCATGCTTCACCTGTGTCTGAGCAGTATGTCAGTGTTACTGATGCTGGAGCTGCAGAAGAGCGGCAGCAGGTATGATGCCGGGGTTCAGCAATTTGCTTCCCTCACCAGTACAGTTGCTTCTCACAACAAGCAGAGACTGTTGGCACAAAGCTGGGCTGTGTGACACTGGACTACCTGCAAATGGCCAACGATGTGCTGTTTGTGCAACATGTGGCAACAGGGTTATGATATTACACCAACATATATTATTGGTGTACACCAATATGTCTGATTTTTAAGTCTGTCCTATTTGCACTGCAGGCTAGGTTTGTCAGTGACCTTCCTTGACCGCCAACAGGTGCAGCTGCAATCAATTCTGATGCGCATGTTGGCACCAGTGCACCAGCTGGCCTCAGCAGCAGCAGTGCCAGCAGCAACAGCACCCAAGGAACAGCAGCAACAGCAGCAGCAGCAAAATGACAGCAAGCCATGTCCATGTGACAGCCAGCTGGATGCTGCAGCGCTTCAATACACGTTGAGTCAGGTCCAGGCTTTCCTTGTTGCTCTCAACTCAGCCAAGAAGGAGCAGCAGCAGCAGGTGATGGAGCAGCTCAAGCATAGGCTAGCAGTGCTACATAACGCACTTGAGATGCAGGACAGCAACAGGGACCAGAGTCTTGTTGTCAATGATGGCAGCAGCAGCAGCGCCACCACCACCACTGCTGGCCAGCACAGCTCGCCAGAGCCCAATGCTGAGCAGCAGGTGGTGATGCCGCCCGACGTGGCAGAGTTACTTGGCCTGGGGAATCTACAGCAGCTACTGCAGCTGCAGGTTGATGAGGAGTGGGAAAACTATCCTACATGGAATGAAGCCTGGAGTGACTGCATACGCCAGCAGCTGCTGGCTGTTCCTGTTGGAACACCTCTCACTGACTTCCAGTCTCTGGAGGATGGGGGTGCTGGTGGAGGAACAACACCTGTGGAGTGCTCAGTCAACCCTCAGCTGCTACTGGAATACTGGAGAGCACGAGCTGCAGCAGCAGCAGCAGCAGGGAAGATGCACAGTAGTCCTTATGTGGCATCTTGTGACTGGGAGCAGGATCAGCTGTCGGTGCTGCTGATATACTATGGGGGGCTTGATATAGATGACGCCGCTGACCTGGCCCAGGCCTGCTGTGACTTGTCCAGGCTGCTGACTGAGCTGGACTGGGCTGCAGTTCAGGTGCAAAGCAGAGATGCATTCTACCCTACAGCCACCTTGGTCCGCACTGCGGATGATGGCAGCAGCAATAGCAGCAGCAAGTGTGGCCCCTCTGAAGTGATGCCAGGATTCAGGTACCAGACAGTCATCAAGCCCTTGATGTGCACTCCTATCAGCAGCAGCAGAAGTTGCAGTGACAGTGGTGGCAGTGGGCGTGTGGAAAGGCTTGCAGAGCTCAGCTTATGGTCCACTGGCCGCACATGGCCTCGCCAGCCTGCTTGTAAGGGCTGCAATTGCAGAGCTGCCAGGCCAGCAGCAGCAGCAGCATGTTGGCATGGCCCGACCTCAGGCTGGCGTAGACGCTGCAGCAGCAGCTGCTGGCACTGATGGTGCTGCGCCTGCCAGCATTGACAAGCAGGAGCTGCATGACCGGCTTCTGACACGATTGGCAGTCCTGAGAAGAATTCTCCGCCCTTTGAGATTAGCTCGAAGAACCAATCATTACCCGCGCTCAGGAGTTGAACCCAGCTGGCAGCACTGGAACACAGTTTTGAGCTTTGTGTCAGCAACAGTACCCAGCTGCAGCCCCAAATCCTTAGCAAGGGAGCTGACAAAGCTACATGATCAATGCCTGGGGCTGATGTGTCGTGTGCTTGATGCTGCTGGTGGCTGGCAGTGTGACGCCTGCTGGCCTGCAGCTGCTGTTGGACTGTCAGAGTGGAGTAAGCTGCAGGTGTTTCAGCTGCTGGCAAAGCAGCTGGAGCCCTTGGGGCAGTGTGGCTTCAAGGACGTGTGGGCCAAGCACCTGGAAGTGTGGGGCAGCACAAGCAGCAAACAGTCTCTACAAAGCATCACCAGCAGCAGCAGCAGCATCAATGGGGCTGGGGCCTTAGCTGCAGGTGCCAACAGACGTGTCAGCTCCAACAGCAAGAGCAGCGAAGATGAGATTCGATGCAGTGGACATCAGCGTGGCGGCTGCACCCTTGGCAGCACTAGCAGTGATGACGATGAGAGCAGCACTGGTGGTAGCATGGCAACTCCTGTGGGCACCCCTGAGTTGTTGGGCCGGCTGTCTAGCAACTTCATTGGCTTACTGCCTGACCTTCTCAATGCATTGGAGACTGTCACTGCTCGAGGAGCATGCCAGATCATGTCAGCAGCAAAGGCGGCACAGCAGGCGGCAAACGCAGCACTGCAGGCTGCAGCACAGTTGAGGGAAATGCAGTCTCAGGCTTCAGGGTGGCTCAGCCTGTCAGATCAGGAGCTGCAACACGTGTATGATCAAGAGCTGATGAAACGATTGCATGCAGTGTATTTTGATAAATTCCTAGCAGCAGAGCGCGTGAGCTTCAAGGCATTTGCCAAGTGGGAGCAGGTGCTGAAGGATGTTGGGGAACGGGCCAATTATGTGCTGCAGCTGTTGGAGTCATGTTGCCCCCTACTGCAAAATATCAGCAGCATCCAACTACAGCAGCAACAGCAGCAGTGGGATAGCAGAGGGCTGACCTGGCGCGTGTCAGCCCTGAGCAGTGTGGTGCAGCTGATCATGCAGGGCAAACAGGAACTCATAGCAGCTCCTGCCAGGGAGGCGCGCACCGCAGCGATGCGCGGCGTAGTCAAGCAGAGATATGAAGTGCTTGATGCCAGTGTTGAGAAGACGAAGAGTGCTGCAGGCAGCATACGTGCAGTGGTGAGAGAAATCAGTACATACACAGCGGTACCTCCAGTTGTTCAGACGGGTCACACTGCCATGGCAGCAGCAGGAGTGCTGAGCTCTGAAGCAGCAGCAGCAGCAGGGCTGGGCCTACTAGCATGTATGGGCTTGTGGGTGGTGCCGGCATGGGGACCTGGTCCCTCATTGGGTAGATTTGGTGCTGCTGTTGTCTCTGTTGCTGATGCTGACAAGCAGATCATGGCCAACGGCAGCAGCAGCAGCGATAGCCTCTCTGATGGCCAGTTTGACAGCTGTGAAATGCTGCTGGAAGCCGTCAAGGAGCTTGGCCAAGAAGACGTTGAGTGTGTCACAAAGCTGCTGGCATATATCAGTAGGACAGGCACCAGCAGCAAAAGCGGCACCAACAGAAGCAGCGCTGGCAATGAGTCTGCTGCTGTTGATCACAGCAACCAAGGAACCCCTTTGAATGGCCTTGTGAGCAGGGCTTCCACCCCTACCAGATGCGACAGCAACAGCAGCCTGGCACCATTGAGGCTGTCGGCACTTGTTGAGCAGCACTGTCCCAACCTGATGCACCCTGACGCTCCTGACAGCTCAGCAGCAGCAATGGTGACGGCAGACAGCAGCAGCAAGTGGGCCTTTCAACAAGCAGTGTGGCAGCTGCTGGCCGCTCTGAAGCCATCAGTTGCTAGGGCCCTGCACTTCCAGCAGCTGCCGGCAGCTTGCAGGACCCCTGAGAACTTCCGAGCAGCAGTGTACGCCTGGCAACATGTGCAGCAGCAGCAGCAGCAGCAGCGCTTCAGCAACGGCAGCAGGAGCAGCTGCCAGGACTGCTGCCGTCAGTGTGGACAGGTTGTTGGGACCCCTTGCTCGCCACAGTCTAGGAAGGCTACTTACACTGTGCTTGACCCTGTTGGAAGCTGTGTATGCACTGCTGCTGGATGTGTGACACGTGAGCTGAGGCAGCGTGCTGACAGTGGACCTCCAGAGACCATCTTGAAGGATAATGGTTGGAAAGATCTGTTGACAGCGGCCATGCCATGTGTGAATGACATGCTGCCACGGGAGTTCAGGTGAGCAACACAGATGCCAGCAGCAGGCACTGTGTGAATGAGACGTGTAGGCGACTCCAGCTATTGAGCATAAACGAAGCAGTAAGCAGATAGCCACTGCATTTCAATACACTTCAGACTGTCTTGGGGTCATGAGTGTTTTGGACAGCTGGGTATGGCCAATGCTTATAAGAACAGCAGTATCATCAAGTCCTTCCTGCATCCTTGATGCTGCAACGTTACTGCTGCACATCACCACAGGCACCTGGTGTTGTCACCGAATACGTCTGTTACTGCTACTGAAGCCTACAGCTGTCAACAGCGGCAGTATGCCCATGCGCTGCAGGTGTCATTCTGTAAAGTAAGTCCTTCGCTGCAGTTGCTGTATTCTGCAACCTTTGCTGCCCCTGACATGGTCGACCTTGGCCTTCATGTTTGTCAACAACCTTGCAATCCCACCCAGCGGTGTTGCCAAATGGCTCCCTGCCTCAGCAGCACATCTTTGACACAACCTCATGGTTGTATACTTGGTGTTCACAGCTTTCCACTTGCTCTGTTCCCCTTTGCAGTCTGGCAGTCCTGCTGGCCTTGTTCGCCGTCTGCTGCTGCTGGAGGCGATCAGACATCTTGATGAGAGCTCACTGCTGCATCCAAAGCTGGGTCCGGCATGGCAGGAGCAGCACTGCAGGGAGCTCAGCAGGACTGTGGTGCCACAGGGCTTCAGTAGCTGGGGCGCTGCATCACGTGAACGGTCACAGAGAGGCAGCTGCACTGACAGCAGTGGTGTGCAAAGTGGTGTTGGCAACAGGAGCAGCCAGCTGTCAGCATGTGATGCCCAAGGGGTGCAGGAACAGGAGTGGCAGCCGCTCATCTACAAAGCTCTGGCATCCAGTAAGCAGCTACCACGAGAGAAATGCGGACGCACTGACATGGCTGCAAAGGCGTGTGGTGTGGGCAATGCCTGGCACTGCGCAGGGAATGACTGCTTCAGTGCTGCCTCACGTTCTGCCCTGTGCTGCTGGGTGGTGTGCTGGCACAGCTGTGTGAAGGAGAAGGGAGGAGCATACCACTGTGCTGTCACACGGTGAGAGGAGGGAGCAGCTCTGCTGCAGCTTCTTGGCTACTCTGTTGCTCTGCCAGTCTGTCATGAGGTCAGCCGTTGAGGATGTGTGCACCAGCACAGACTGTCTGTTTGCACTGATACCTGAATGTGACCGATGGTGACAAGCAGTGATTATTCATGCACACCCTGGTCATGTAACAGCCACAATGGTGGAGCAGTCAACTACTTAATGAACATCAATTTGGCCATGCCACTGCACCCTGACAGTCAAATAGTACTGTCTTGTGGTAATTCTGCAGTGCTGCTGCTGCTGAGGCCGCTAGCGACATGATTGGTCCTGATCAACTGCAGCACATACGACTACCAGCATGGGCAGACATATTGCCGCCCCCAACTCCCTCACCCCCACCCCAACCAGCAGCAGCAGCAAATCCGGCCGCCAGCAACCACCATCAGCCACCTGTGTGGTGGTATGAGCCTCTCATCTGCAACAGCTCCAGTACCGCAGGGCTCAGCAGCAGCCACTGCAGCAATGAGCATTGGCGTCATGCATTGCACAAGGCTGGCAGTTCAGCCTTTCAAGGGCTGTGTGATCACTGTGGTGTGAGCTTGACTGGTGTCAGCAGCAGCAGGCAGCAGGCAGGGAGGAGCCCAGCATGGTGCTGTCCAGGGTGTGGTGTGGCTGTTTACTGCAGCAGGAGCTGTGCTGATAAGGACCAGAGCAATCATAAGCGCATCTGCAGGTGAGTACACACCGTGACGTTGATGATTTGCAGTGTATATGACAATGTTGCAGTGCATTGGCTTAGAAATCAAGTGCATGCATCATCACCTGGATCACCAACATGGCCAAGTGTTGTCAGCTTCAGTCATGTCTGTCTCTGGGCTTACGTCTGGTGCTGGCTGCCATCACCATGCAAGTATCGCATGGAGCTTGTGATGCTGCGTCTCTACAAGTGTGCATCTGACAGTGTTGACACTGTTGCTGCACCTGCAGGCGGCTGCTTTGCCTGTCTGGGGCTGCTGGATACGGCAAGGACTGGGAGGCGTTGGCAACAGACGTCATGGCAAAGATGGCACCTAGAGGCTTGAGGTAGTGTTTCTCAAGGGACAAAGAGGTTGAGGCCAACCATGATTTATGGGTGTGGCATTCTACCACTGTTAAGAGTGTCTCCTAGCACTACAGCACTACAGCACTACAGCACTACAGCACTATACCAGCCTGCATTCAGGTCCTGACCCGAGGTGTTGAACAAATTGCCAACATGTCATGTGTACACAGCATTGAGAGCTTGCCAAAACAGTATTGTGAGCATGAGCAACTACAATTCAGACCCGTACATAAACGACATGAGGACAGTATGAAGGTCAGTGCCGTCTGTGACGTCACAGACGGCTGACGACTGGTAATTTTCATGAAGAGAAACTGCTTCACTCTTGGCAACCACAGCGCTCTGACCTCATCACACGCCTTGCATGCAATGTTGGAACGTAGATGGTCATGTTATGACCATCATGTATGATACCGCGGCATGAGGACAAGATATATCTCTACATGTAGATATAAGAATACCCATAGCTTGGCTAGCCTTGCATGATACTGACAGTGCCTGAGATACCCTGCTGCCAACTGGTGTGCAAATCAGGCTTGCATCATGATGAGAAAGAGCCTGCTGTACATTATCTTGCTGCAACACTGTTGGCAACTTGCCTGCGACAAGATAATTGGTCAACCCATGCTGCCAGCATCATGAGGAGTCCTCCCCAGTGGGGAGGGTGGGCAGGAAATACTACTAAAAATACCTCAACATAGCTGCCCTGTAGACTCATTCAATAGATCGGCGATATACATATGTACATGCATGGGCGCCACAAATGCACTTCTTAGAGAGCAATGCATATACAAACAAACACACAGCAGGAGTCCCAAGATGACATTTTGCCTGACAGCTGATGTACAACGTGAGAAAACCCTTGTGGCTGATAACAGATAGATACAGAACATGAAAAAAACCTGCACATCACAATTGAACTCATGTGCTGGATCATAGTGAAAGCGCTGCTGTAGGTAACAGACCTGATCCAGCAGTACCTCATGAGGTGTACACTTGCTGCTGTGAATACCACACGAATGCGCTGGTGCTTCTGCTAGATTTATGCGACAAAAATGTCTTGGCCATCCTCCTCGTCCTCTTCTGGCTGTGGTGGCTGCTGCTGCTTCTTTGGCACTGTGACTGTAAGCACTCCCTCACTAACCTTGGCACTGATGCCCTCACTGTCAGCATCGGCAGGCAACTCCCAACTGGAACCAAACGAGCCAAACACCCGCTGCTGCTGAACCACATTACTGCTGGTGTCGTCTCTCCTGTCAGTCCGCTCGTCATTCTGCTGCTGCTGCTGGTAAGGAGCAGTGCGCTGCCCTGAGATCTTGAGCACTCTTGGCTCTTTGTTTGGTCCACTGAGCTTGATTGACAGGTCAGACTTGGCCAGACCAGGCACATCAGCATACAACAGGTAGAAGTCGCCAGCAGACACAACATCAAGGGGCAGACTGGGGGTACCAGCACTGCTGCTGGTGTGAGGCTTGGAGCTTTGATTGGGGCTGACTGGACTCCAGCGGCCATTGTTGAAGGTGAAACCACCACCTGGCCAGTACACACCACCACTTATATTGCCTTGCTGAGCTTTCCACTGCCTGGACATGTCAGAGAACATATCCTGCAGCAGTATAGCAAAAATAGCAGCAGCCATGGCCGTTAGGACGTGGTCTCAGTTGCCGGAATGAGTGAAACCTAATGGGCCACAGGCCCTGTGGGCAGCTGCAGGCTCAATATATTCAATTGCATGATGCAAGTGATGCCTGTGCACAACTCTCTAGGCTCAGCATCATTTGTGTGTACATGCAACATTGTCTCCTTGCTACACCATGATTCAACACCGCAAACACAGAAAAACGGTTGCCAGCTTGCCCCAACCGTCCAATGTTGCTTCTCTATGTGGAAATGGGCTGTATTTATCTGCATGATTGGTAATGATAGCTGACGTGAACTAGATTCACGTAAAAAGCACAACTGAATTATGCACGCATGCATGCATCCACTGCTTTGAAGTTCATGACCGGAGGCTGGCAGCGATCTGCTGATCAAACCACCATCAGCTCACCCTCATGGCCTCCGCTGACGCATCATCCCAACTACCATAGCGGTTGAACGCTGATGAGCGGACGAACATAGGCCTCGCAAACCGCACGAAATTCACGGGCTTGCATGGCCGTGGCTGAATCTGAGAACGTCGGATTTGTGTCGTGCGCAGGCAAGGGTTGCAACGTGCCACAATAGTTGCCATTATGGTCGTTTACAGTTGACACGGATGGTGTTGAACACTGGCAGATTGGTACCGTACACAGTAGTGCTGTTGCTGTTGGGAAAGTGGCGAGTTGTTGCTTCTTGTACGAGCCAATCAGTTTTATACCGTTAATGCAATCTGCATGTGGCCAATAACAGCTCAGGCATAGGTCATTCAAGAATAACACCGGCCTTGCTTTGAACCTCCCCGAAACGTCTTAGTCCCTGCAGTTTGCGCCAGGCACTACTTCAAATACTGTCTAACTCCTTACTAGAAAAGTATTTTCAAAGCGTGATTTGTCGCAGTGTGCATCAAGTTGTACCTGCAAGGTTTGCTGCTACTGTACCTGTGGCACCAAAATCAACTTGGCATCGTGAAGTGCAAGTCATTGATAAATAGCATGTGGTTGTTGCTGTGACAGGCCTCAAGGTCTGATGCCGGTTGCGACCAGGGGAAGCTGCAAAAGGGATGCTCACGGGAAGGTGCGCAACGAGACAGTGCCATACTGTCATAGGGCTACTATTCCAAACGCATTGCATGCTGTCCTGCCTGCGTGGTCGGCTTGTGCGCCTTTCTAGGTTGTGCCACAGCTGGTTTTTTTTTCTGTGGTTGTGCCTTGGTCTGCTGATCTGCTGTGCTGGTCTCTCACTGCAGGCAGAGTTAATACTGCCCATACTTTTGCAGCGCCCATGTGCTGCTCGCGACCAGCAGCTTGTCTGCAAGCTGCTATGCGTCAGCAAGACAGTCAGAAGCAGAGCATCCCAGCTGCTACATGGCCGGCTGTCAATGACAGTGTCAGGCAACAAAGCAGCAACTTGCACAGAATGGCTAGCCAAGCACCTGCACTTGTTGCAGGCTCTGCATGTTGACCTTCCTGTAGTCCACCCATACAGTGCAAATGAGCAGTGCGATGATGATAGTGATAGCGACACAGATGGAGAAAGTGAAGTGGGGGATGCTGAGATCTGCTGGCTGTGCCCAGCAACAGAGTCTCAATGTGCAGCAGCCATCCAGAGGGCTGTTGCAGCATCACCTGCTGGAGTGAACCTGTCTACTGCAGTAGCATCGCTTCCTGTCATACCTGCAAAGCAAGCGGTGGGAGCAGCGCTGTGCAAACGAAGAAAAGGCACGCTCTCAGCAGCACCAGCAGCTGCAGGAGCAATAAGGGCCGCATATTCCAGTGTAGTAACGCAGCCAGCGTCCCAAAGGTCTTGCTCACCAACTCCAGAGCCTTTGCTTGGCCCCTGTGGCAGCTACCCTCCTGAGCTGCAGTCTTTCAGCACAGATACATGCAGCATTGTTGTCTTGGAGCAGCTCCCCTGCAGTCACTTAACCCGCCTGCATCTGCAGTTTGCAGCCGACCATCCTCCTTTCTTGGCACGAGCAGCAGCAGCGCTTGCCCGGTTTACTGGCCTGCAGGAGCTGCACATATCTCCCAGTGATGCAGCAGCAGTGGATGAACAGGAGAACTTCAAACTTGATACTTTGATGGCTGGGGTAGCTGGCCTTAGCTGCTTGAGGTCGCTGGCCTTTGAGCAGCTGAGTGATCCTCGTTACATGTGCCTCATTCCCGCACAGCTGCAGGAGCTCCGCATAGGCTTCAAGGAACCCCCTGCAGCTGGGCAGGTGCAGTTGGGCCATCTGACGGCTCTCAGTCGGCTTGACCTCTCAAATTCATACAAGCATTGGTGGGACAGCAAGTCAGTGTTGGCCACTGGGGATGTCTTGCCAAGCAGCCTGAAGACCATTAGGGTGAAGGACTGTAGCTCAGTAGAGCCGCTCCTGCGTCTGCAGCACTTGCGGTCCTTGGAAGTAAGCAGTTGCACCACCACAGCAGCAAACTTGCAGCAGCTGAGCTCTCTGAGTAGGTTACTTCAGCTGTCAATAACTTGTTTTGGAAACGATAGCGTTGAGAATTGCACCCCAGCTTGGAGTGACCTGCGGAGCTTGTCGCTGTATTTGTACATGGGTGGTAAGGAGTTGCCGGCAGGCGTGTTACAGCAGCTTGGTAGGGCATATGGCATTGTCAGCTTGAGCTTGACAAATTTCTTGGTGGCTGCATCTGGTCTTGCTGGTGTACTGCAAGGATTGACTGGCTTGACCAGGCTGTCTCTCGAGCATGGCTGTTGGTTGATGGGCGGTGGTGAGCCAGTTGCCAGGAGAACAGCGGCACATCCTTTGGCCACAGTGCTTGTAGCCGCAAACAGTGCATTAGGAGCAGGTGCCATGCACTGCGGGTCTGTGGACTGTGAAAAGGGCTCTGCAGCTGGCCCTGTGGTTGGTGCCATATCTGCTTTGCCGCACCTGCAATCCTTGCGATGTGTTTGGGTGCCTTTTGGGAGTGAAGCAGTGAGGCAGTTGCAGCGGCTTGCTGATCAGTTACATGGTGGTTTGATGTTGCATTACTGTGATTGACTAAGGCTGTTATGTACTGCGTTTGGACCAACCTGGCCACAACATGTACCTGGGCAGCTGCATGCACCACCATGGTATGTTGAACGAAAAGGATCAAGCGACAGTAGTCGTCAATTCCGCAGGATTTGAATAAGTCACACCAATGAGCAAAACATCTGGGATCCGAAAATAACATGCCAGCATGGCAACGTCAGGAGCGGCCAGCGAATATAAGCAAGGGTCGCCCCATAGCTTGCCAGTTAGCCTCTGTGAGCCGCATGCTACACAGCAAGAGAGACGCTCAGAGCAGCAAATTTTCTTGCTCACCCTGACCCACCTGGGGTGATTCTCTCCCGCACAGTTTGTGTGTGAACTGCCAACGCAAACATCTAAACCCAGCTGTTGTTTCAGGGTTTAGGGCGACAGCAAGGGCTAGCACCACGTGCACGAACAGGATACAAAAGTCCTGTCAATACAGTTCTGCTGCTAGCCATGCAGAACCCTAGTCATGTTGATCAACTAGGCCAGCCAGGAAGGCTGAACAACCCTGACCCTTCATAATAATAACAATAATCAGTACTTTGCAGCCATAGCATTACTGCCATCGGCCCCGCGCCTGAAATCTACCCAGTGAATTCAATCCACTTTCGGACAAGGCGGAGTGCATGATTATCCGATCTCAATTGTGAAGGGGGAAACCACCCGAGAACCCCTCCCATACAATGTCGAGAGCCAAGGTTTCCGTAGAGTCCTAGGTGGGGACATCTCGACAAGTGTGACTAAGTACATTCTCAAGCCACTTTCGATCCACACCCCAGCAGAGTCGGGCGCTTGGGTAGGAGCACATTCCTGCCTCCGGTTTACACCGGCCGTTACCCTGAAAACTCAGGGAAATGTGCCCCGGTTAAGGTTTGAACCCGAGACCCTGACCCTTCATGTATCAACACTGGGAGATGTAGATGAATCCATTGTGGTGACTTTGGCAGTTCACACACTTGCTGCATGGCTAAATTTCTTTTACACACACTCAGCCAAATTTTATATACAGGGTAATGATGAGAGGACCCACATATTGTGCCTAGCCAATCAAAAGGGTTGACTGGCTGATAGCACAGCCGTCCTGTGGCTGACTCAGCTTATCTGAGATAAGCTACCAACTCGTGGCCCAGATTTGAGCTTATTGATGGTCATTACTCAAATGCTTGGATGTAGAAAATGGATTATGACAATCATGGCTCATGCATAACCCTTGCAACAAGTCAGACAACAAGTCAGACCATTTCCTGCCGTTTTGGAGAAGCCTGGAACCAATCGCTGATTTTTTTGTTTTGTGTCTGTTACAAGGGGGTGGTCTCCTGATGACCAGTCAGCTCTGCTGCTCAGGTCTCAGTACTGTTAGGCCAGTACTGCCCCGGCCAAAGGTCAACCAGGTTGACCAATGACACTCAC
>JABEVS010000541.1:0-40901 GCA_018290735.1 Coelastrella sp. MACC-549 | reverse complement strand
TTATACTGTTGTAGTTCGGTCATGTGGTGTTTTGGCTTGATGTGCTCTCTCTGTGATCTCTCTTAGCCCGAAACATTCACGACTACCAGTATATAGAGCGTAAAAGAAGGGGAGGAGGGGGAACGTAGGGGGGGAAGAAGGGGGGGCGCGGTAGCGGGGGGAGGTGCTGGCAGAGGGGGGGGGGGGGGGCGGGGGGCGGGGGTGGGGGGGAGGGGGGGGTGAGGGGGCGCAACAGTGGCAACATACAGGGTCCTTGAGTGGCCGGCAGGAGCCCGCCTCAGTAGCAGCTGTTGATGGTTGTGAGCAAAGACAGATGCAAAACATCTCCTCTGATTAATCAGCCAGAAGCAGCTTACAGCATGGAAGGCACATAGTATCACATCTGCTGAAGCAAGTACACAGGTTCCTGCAGCACATGGCATGTGCACCAGACCTTTGTGTGTTGTTTTGTGTCTTACCAAAATTTGCAAGGGGCGTTCCGGACAGCTTGGGGCCTGAGATTCAGGCTGCTCAGGTTCGCTACCAGCAGAGGGACCCAAACCTGTGCTATTTGTTTTCTGGTGTATGTGTGTGTGCGTGTGTTTACATGCGGTGCCACCAGGAGAGTCTCCTGAACTTCAGGATTATTGGCAATAGTGCAGCAGGCAGTGGATGTTGATGTTTATCTCATGGGACCACCTGGCTTCCACTCTACCACAACACATCAGCCTGATGTAAATTTCACTGCTATTGTGTTGTTTGCATTGCAAGAGGGTTGTCTGCCGATGCCATCAGTGACCAGCTAGCTCCGCTGCTCAAGCCTCAGTACTGTTGATCTCCTTGGCTCTTGCTGGCCAAGCACCAGCTTGTTTGTTTTTGTTTCGATTTGTTTTGTGTCTGTTGCAAGGGGGTGGTCTCCTGATGACCAGCCAGCTCTGCTGCTCAGGTCTCAATACTGTCAGGCCAGTACTGCCCCAGCCAAAGGACAACCAGGTTGACCAATGATACTCACGGTCTCACACTCAGGTACAACACTGTCCAACAATCCACGATCCAGCCATGCAGATCTGCAATGACCAGTCACCGGGCTATTTGGCCTGCCTAATCCCCCCACCCCAGCAATTCTTCTTCCAATTGCAGGCATCAAGTATGTGCACAGACAGATGCAACATGTATGCCAAGCAAGCTTCAGCATGGAAGGCACATGTCATCACAAGCAGCACATTGATCTGGCACAGGCATATAATGGTCTCAATACTGCTGATCTGCTTGGCTGTCGCTGGCCAAGCACCAGCTCTACTGCTGCAGCAGCATGTTCGAGCTGCTGCTGTCTGTTGTTGGTTGGTAGTGGAAACTCTGCACTGATGGCCGAGTGGTTAAGGCGATGGACTTGAAATCCATTGGGGCTCCCCCGCGTAGGTTCAAATCCTGCTCAGTGCGTCACGACGCCTTTTGATTCCTTCGCCGCACTCCTGGCTGCCCGCGCAATCCCGATAGCGAGATGTCGTGCACAAGTCAAAGCGAAATGACAAGGGCAGGGTGCAAACGTGTACAGAGTGAGTGCAGACCTGCACAAATTCTAGACCTGCACGCGCTACCCGTTAGCTCAACCCGGCCTCTATTACTATACGTCGATAGTATCGCATAGTTATGTCTGGTCTTAAGGTTGCCCAGTGCGCAAGTTGGCAGGAGTTCAGGATGGTCACCGCCTAAAGGTTGGTTGTGCCCAGATCCTGTTATAGATCCTCAAACACTCGCAGCCCTGGCTGGATGCTGCATGTGGTGAAAGTGTCCAACATCAGCTGCATTTCCATTAGCAGCCAACTCGATGATCACTGGAGCAGTAGATGTTGCTTATGGGTGGTTCAGCTGAGGTCAAGAAAGGCCATGGAATCACGTTGCATGCCAGACAAGGACCTCTGGGTCCAGGGTTGGCATGTTCATCACAGCATTTGTAGCTTGAACAATGTGCTGCCAATGATTGCACAGATGCACTGTGCGCAATGGTTGCCTTCCATGTCTGGTTGTTCTACCAAGTATTTTTGAACAGCGTTTGCTGCATACTGCTTCCCCTGCAACATTGTCAGTGTCTTAATTCAAACCACATACCATTGCGGCGATGTTCTGCAGCAAATGATTTTGAAAAGGACGGCATTGTAAAGCCGAGGCTGAAACTGCAATGCATCACGGCTCCTCCCGGCCTGAAGACCTGCAGCAGCGCTAACAGCAGCAGCGTCACCAGCAGCAGCAGCAGCAGCAGTCGTTGTGGCAGCCGCAGCATGTACTTAAGGTGGCGCTTGCATAGAGATGGTCAGACAGGCTGGTACTACAGGGCAGACCTGCCGCAGAGGGAGGCTGCAATAATAGCCCAGCAACTCGCTGACAGCCAGGGATCACCAGACTGGTGCCTCTGATCATGATGGTCAGCCTGATTGCCGGGCAACTGACAACTTGTGGTTGAACCACATTCTGCAAAATGGGCTGAGATCTAGCAAGCAGGTATAGTAACATGGGGCAGAGGCAGCTAGATCTAAGTGCTGCAGGCTCTTGTATAACATCTTGGCTGTCCTAGACTGGATGGGCCATCCAGTAAACTTAGGTATGCCTGATGCCGTAGTTGAGTCAACCATTAACTCCCAGTGGGCAGAGGACCGTCCTGTGATGATGTGACATGCATGGCCAATGCCAACGGTCAGTTGGCAGCCAAACGTGCTACAATGGTCACATCCTCAGACCAGTGTCTTATGATCAAATCAGGCTACTTGGTTGTCAAGTTGTAAATGTGCTGCATGTGCACATCGTGGTTGCACACCATGGTGCCAGCCAGTGACTGCTGCCAGCTGGCTGCAGCGCTTACTGACAAGCGGGATTAGCATCAAACACTACGCATTCCTCACATGCATTCAGACAGTACTGATTGCATGCCATTCTGATGCGGTACACAGCTACCAGCTGGGCGTCCAGCAGCCGAGCCCCTGTATTGCTGGCAGCAGTAGATTTGGCGGGCTGCGATTTCAACCACAGAATGATTCCCAAAATACAGTCAGCACTCACCATTCAATGTTGTTCGACACATGCGCCTGCACCAACCACAGCTTGGTTAGCTCATATCGCATTGTCAGTCCAACCACCGCGGTGCCTGTCAAACTGGGCAGATTGTCATGATGGAAGTTAAGCCTCATAAACCTGCATGAATACTAAATTTTGATTCTGACAACGATTCACTGCTAGCTATCAGCTTGCTTCTCCATGCCAAGGATAAATCGTGCACTGCCGCAAAGAAGCAGCCCTCGGGCGCATCAATTGTCAGTGTATCAGGCATAACAGTGCCTGTCAATGCGTAATCAAGTGACAGCCTACCTTCCGTCTGAGTTGTCTCTCGAGGAGCCTTGGTCAGCCCATCGGGTTGACGGTTTGGACCAAGCGGCACTTGCAGCTGCCGGAAAAAGTGGTAAGCAGCTATGAGAAGCAGAAGATATCTGTTACTTGTACCATCAGGGCCTGTATGTCTGGATTGTGCCCTATCACTCTCAGAGTGAGTGTGCGGCATCTGTCGGTTGCCATAGAAAACTGAGGCATCTGGGCGCATACCACCGCACTCACACGCGAAACATCTGGAAATCAGGCAGCTATGCGCATTTTCCTGCCTTGTGGGGCCTGTGTCTCCATGTGCTCAATGGTGCCACTCTTAGCTGCAATCGTACTGCTGGTGTACACATGGCATGTCCATCCAGACACATCAGCACAGCACCCCTACTCTGCGATGCAGGTGAAACTCCCAATGATAATGAATTGCCTGATCAGACGCTTATGCAAGCAGTGCGGCAGCAAGTGCATGGCATGTGTGGGCAGCAAGAACATCACTTGCCCCTCACACCGTTGAAGCACTACCTACAGCGTGAAGCTGCCTTGCATTGGCTCTACGGAGGGTAAGCAACTGCAATCCAATGATACTGAATAACCAGCAGCTATCTGCTTGATTACAATTGTCAGGTAGCGGGATTGATCGCCACTTGTGACCAGTGACACCTGCAACAAGTCCTGGACTGTGGCAAAACAGAGCCTCCCATAAAGATGTCAGGCAGCAGAGATCATCATGATGGTGCACCAACATGATCAGCACATCGTAACTGAAGGCTGAGCTTTACAATATATTGCTCTGCACACTAATTTTGTTACAGAAAAAATGTGTCATCTCCGGTGTACCGCAGGCGGTCACATCCCATAGCTCCTGAGTCAGCTCCATTCCCTCCAGACCGGCCCAGCAGAAGAACTCAGCATCATGCCGGTAACCAGCAGCACATACAAGGCAGCAGCCATCAGGGCCTGAAGGTGTGTACACTGTTTAGAGACTGTTTAGGCCTTTCAATTGGCGCAACTGCTATCAACTTATATGTCAGCCAAAATGCGCATTCTCTGTTATCATCAAATTATTGTGTACATACCAACAGTACTACTGTTGCAGGGCCCCACCACTGTTGGTACGCACACAATGTTACCAAAACGGTTTTGGCAGCCCTACTACAGGCCCTGTGATGCCTGACACTACAGCCTGTGGCCAACAAGGCCTCAGTTGGGTAGCTGGGCCATAGATAAGGTGTTTTTCGCATAATTTCAACTGCAGGCTGAGATGGATGTGCTACGGCACCAGAATCAATCGCTCCTGCGGCAGCTCTGCACAGTCCTGGAAGACAGCAGAGCAACACAACAAGAGAACCTCAAGAGGCGCAGGATCATGACTGCCGCTGCTGCATCAACACTGGCAGCAACAGCAACAGAACCCAGCAAACCATACTGCACGGATTTCCTGCAAACACCTGCAGCCAGGAGAGCAGCAGCATCAGGAGCGCCGCACTTGGAGGTTCCAGCAGGTGCATTCATTGCAGACCATAATACACAACAGCCGCAAGGTCATCATCATCAGCAGAACAAACAGCAAGTTGAGAAACCAGCAGCAGCGAACAATAAATCAAGCACAGAGAATGGTTCTTGTGGTGCATCTGCAGTAGCAGAGGGACATGATGTGGGCGGTCAGCCCCCTGCTGATGCACCCCCAATAAGGGCCAGTGTTGTTCCCCTGGCAGATGAGTGCAGTGTACACAGCCAACATCGGCAATTATTGCAGCTCCAAGCACAGCAACAGCAGCAAGTCAAACACTCTTACCTCCTCGGACAGCAACAAGCAACTGGACTGCCTACACGTGCACGAACCCCCAGAATTTGCCTTAATCTGGAAGATAAACAAGTGGTACAGCCGCATCAACAGAAAGCATTCAGCGTTTCTCAGCGTGTATGCAATACTAGTACAGCATCTAAGTGTACGCCTGGCCCACAAATGGCTGAGGCTGACAGTGAGCAACCTGATGCCCCTAGGAACCAGCGGATGTCAGGCCTAACATTGGACCTTACTGATCAGTGCAAGTGATAGGCCAGTGCAGCCAGGGCATCCCAGGTGTTCTGTGGCTCATGACAAGCCAAAACTCTTGGTGCTAGCCAAATAAAGCATCAGCAGGGCATAGTCATTCGTGGCAAAATCAGGGACTTGTGCTGTGGTGATTGGGCTGGGGCTGCAGCTGTCGTTGGTGGCGATGTGCTACACCTAGTAGCTGATCATCAGGATGACTTGTGGCAGACCTGCTAGATCTAATTTAATTAATTAAAAGACTGCATCAACTTGATGCAGCTGCAGGTGCACAATGCCAGCTACTGCCAGCATGGCCAAAGAATTATTACTACACTATCTTTGCCGCCACACACGGTCTACTGCTGGCTTGTGTAAGAAGCATGACTAGCAGCCAGCGTTTTTGAAATGGAGGAAAGGAGGTGGCATATTGCAGACAACATGTTTAGACGGATGTATTGGCAGGGTGTGAACGGTAGCAGACTGTATTCCTCCACCAGCATACTGCGTGCAGATGTGTCTGTTGTTTTTTTATCAATTATATTGATTCTTGGTCAGCAGACTGTACCATGATATGTATTACACCGCAGTATACCGTTACTACTGGTTGAGGATGTGATATCAGGACAAGCGGTCTCCCGGGGCAGTGGCCAATGGTGGATAGCATGCAGCTAGAAGGCCTGGATATTCCAAGGACTTGTTTGAATGAGGGCTAAATATCTCGCTTCCTCGAGCCTCCAGCACCGTCAGTGTCGCTGCCACCGTACAAGTACTGTACAGGTGAGTCTCGATTGTACCGTACAAGTACTGCCGGCAGTGAGCGCTGTCCTTCTGATAGCACCCCAATGCCTACATCACCTGTTTCGATCCTGTCCCTAAACAGTTTGTAGGCCGCGGTTGCATGATCTGAACTGTATGAAACAACCTGTTGTGCGCATGCAGGCGATCTACGCTACAGCGTACACACTGATTTATGCACAATCTGCCTTTCAATCATACGTGCTTCTTGGGCATCGCGCATGTGTACAGGCGCAACCACAGCACAAGGTATGTTAGGTTGCCTGTGGAGCGATCCCTTGACCTGTTGACCTCATGGGCCCATGCAACAGAGGAGACTACAAATTTCGTCTGTGTTGTGTTGGGCGTGGCATCTCTTATTCGCGTGATACGGATCTAGTCGGTCCAGCCCCCTGTTGCAGAATGCTGGACGTCAACGGCACGAAGGCTCAATGTTGAGATGCATTGCAAGGACAATATCTTTCGGGCAGTCACATAGCAGGCCGTGGCTGCGACAGATCGTTCAAGCAGGAACTTCAGCAGTTGCGCCAGACGGAGCTATGACGACTCCTAGTTTAGGTAGCCCTTTCTACAGCACTACTACGTTTGGATGCATGAGGGCGGGTACCAGATCAGCAGCATTTCCGGCTTTGCATTGTCATTCATCGTTGCTGGGCAACAGCACTCGAATGCCAAGATGCCACTCGGGTGTGTTGCATCGGCGGACAATGGTCAGCAGAGCAGCAAGCGGTGACGAAGGGCACACGCCTCAATGCTCCTCAGGCTGCAGCTCTGGTGGACATCAGCATCACGGACCCCGGAGCAGCAGCAGCACAGGCCGCTGCACTGCAGCACAAGCAGCAGCTGGGGCATCAAATTGGGGCAACTCTTTTGAAAACCCAAGTCAAAACAAATGGCAGCAACAGCAGGACAAGCAGCATGGTTGCGGGTGTGGCAGCTCAAACCGCTCACACTCCCACCACAGCTCTCACTCACACACTCACTCACATCATGGGCATGACCACCACCACCAGCATGGCCACGATCATCACCATCACTATCACACAGATGCAGCCACCAGCAGCAATCCAGTTCTGTCAGCACTTGGCAAAGTCGGGCTATTCAGTCTGGCAGAGCATCTGGAGCGACACACAGTATACACTGTCACCTCAGTGTCATGCTTCATCGCTGCTCTGTTGATGCCATACATTGCTGGTCAGGTAGGAGCAAATGTCTTGATTATTCTACTCACATGTCAGCTGCACTCAGTCAAGCAGCTTGTGCACGAAAGCAGCAATGACAGGTGACAGAACTTGTAGGATGTATGCCACTGTTGTTCAATATTTTCTTGGTATGCTGAGCTGTGTTGCACAGCTGCAAAGTCAGCCCTGGACAGGCAGGCTTACAAGCATCTTGCAATAGGCTGCCTCGCTGCATGCTTATCCATGGTCACTCTCCTCAGCCAACATAGGGACCCCTGCTCTTCCAGCTCAGCTCAAGCAAGCTTTCTGACAAGTATGTATCATCAGCAAGGCATGACCGCTGACATCCTTGTGACAGGAATCAGCAGCCAGCTTTACTGCATACTTTGGCTCTGACCCGTGTCCTGTGCGCATCCAGGGCCTCCTTCAAGTTGGCACAGCAGCGCTTCTCACTAAAGCAGCTCTGGCAGTGACTTACCTGCTGTCAGGCATACCACAATTGGCGGAGACTGTCGGTGCTGCTGTGTCCGGGAGGGTGGACACGCATGTGTTGATGTCATTGTCAATTGTGGGCACGTTGTACATGGGCATGGCTCAAGAGGTGAGCAAGGAAGGGGTTTAGCGGTTTAGGTTAGGGTTAGGGTTTCCCTGACCCTAAACCTGATGCAGTGCGATAAATGGATGTGCCATTGCAGCCTGGCATGCAGCCTTGCCTGTACATTGCATGCTTACTCAGAGCCAAAGCATTTACTCGAAGCCGCAGCAAAGATAGGACAGTGGACAGGGGTCAAGTGCCGTTGCAAGGCTTCGTTGCGGGGAAGGTTCGTGTTGTGTTGGCAGCATCTTCTGCAATCTGTACTCCTTTGCAGGAGTACAGATTGCAGAAGATGCTGCCAACACAACATGCGCAAGATACTGCCAATAGAGCACTCGTTTTCAGTGCTGCAGAGCCTTGCAACAGCAATATAGTGATGAGCACCTCATTAGGGTCGCCAGGGTATTTCAACGGAATCAATATAGCACAGGAACAGGTATGCTACCAACTGTTACAATTCTGGTCAACATCTTGCCGATGGGAGTGAGATTCCATTGCATCATGAGCTTGGCGCGACGCAAGACCACTGTGGTGCTTCATTACTTGGGCACATGACACATTGGCAGCAACAGAGTGTATCATGTGAACTCCCAGCTGTTGCTGTCTGCTACTGCTGCGACCGCTCTGTAGGGTGCGCTGCTGCTGCTGTTGTTTCGGGTCAGTCATCTTCTGGAGGATCGGCTCACGGAGAAGGCTGCTGGCAGCCTGCAGCGGCTGTTTGACAGTGTGCCTGATGCCGCTGCTGTGGTGGAGGTTGAGGACACTGGAGCTCCCAGGGTGGCCACAACACAGCAGGTGTGTGGTATCAGCTCTTGGTCAGCAGGCGCCTGTGTTGCTCAGTTGTGGTAGTAGCACAGCTGTAATACTAGCGGTGTTGAGCGCTCTTGCATGATGCACTTCCCTGATCATACCTTTAGATCCCTTTGATGTTGGTCATTCCAGGATTATTCTGTGCTACATTCAGGGTGGCAGCAGTTTTTTTTAGTCAATGTAATTCTGTTGGTTTCTTTCAGTCAGCTATTGGTTTCAGAGGTCTTGAGCTACAGTGTCACTCCAACTGCAGTAGCTGCATTGTGCAGATAATGCTCGTGCACAGCGACTGTGCTTGCAGCATTGTGAACGACGGCAAATTCTACAGCCTTTGCAGCAGCATGGGCAGGCTTGGATGTTCAGACAGCGCCCTCCTGGCACAACCATTGGCAGCCTCACGGCTTCACGCACTGTCACTACAGCAGCAGGGTCCACTTGATTGTTGATGGTGGTGTGTCTCATCGTCTAGGGACACTAGCCATGCCACTAATACATGGACTGTACTTCAACACATGCGACTGCCTCAACTTTGGTGTCAACTAAGCAACACAAGTACTTCTGTTTCCAGAAGGCCTTTCTTAGAAGTGATGCACACAGGCGTCTGCAGCAAGCCTTGGACACTCTCTGACAGCTGCAGAGCATTGGTGATGCCATCTGCAGGTTCCAGCATCATCAGTGTCAATCGGACAGCATGTTCTGGTACGGCCCGGCGAGCAAGTCCCCTTAGATGGGGTTATCGTGTGGGGCACAGGCAACCTATCTCTCCAGCATATCACAGGAGAAGAGCAGCCGGTCAAGCTGAGCCCTGGGCAGGATGTCCCTGCTGGTTCACTCAGCACTGATGGCTTGCTGGTTATCAGAGTGGAGGCTACAGCAGAAGACAGCACCCCGGCCCGCATTGCTAGGCTGGCAGCGGAGGCACAGGTGAGTAGGAAGAATATGAGGCACCAGCCCTAGCTGCATCGACCTGTTTACAAGGCTGCCGGCAGTAGTACGAGTATGATTTTGGTGCGGTTGGTTGAATCAGGTATTGCCAGACCAGACCCATGGCGGTTGCGGTTGTCTTCAGTCCTGTTAATCCTAACCTTTGGGCCACAATGATGCAAGTATCAGCAAGCGGCAGCCAGGTGAAACCCATTGGCATCCCAGCCTGGATATTTACAGTGAAGACTTTCTGCAACTTGAGTCTGGTGATTGCACACTTTACAGTATACATTGTAATGTATGTTCCTGCAGGCTCAGCGTCCCCAACTGACTCGCTGGCTTGATGGTGTGGGTGAGATTTGGAGCAAGGCGGTCATTGGTGCCACACTGGCCACTGCAGCAGTGCTGCCACTGCTGGGGGTGCCGTTCCTGGGGGATAGGGGTGCTCTGTACCGGGCCATGGGAGTGCTCACTGCAGGTAAGGAGGTTTGGTTAAGACCTTTGGCTCTGCTGGGGATGTTTTCAGCCTGGGCGTGCATGTGTGGCGAGGGGGGGCCTGCTGGCAGGCATCGTGGAAGTTGAGCGCCCTGAGAGGATCTGCTGTCAAGTGATAGAGCCAACGCATGCTTTGTTGCTGCCTGGCTGGTGCCCTCACAAATGTTGCAGATTTGGTCAAGTGATGATGCTGTGCTGGTTTTCTGCAGGTTCTCCGTGTGCTTTGGCATTGGTTCCTTTGGCCTATGCTTGTGCCATTGCGACTATCACAGCGCGAGGCATCCTCATCAAATCAGGTGCAGCACTGGACGCCCTAGCAGCATGCAAAACTATAGCCCTGGACAAAACAGGCACCATCACCACTGGGTCCCTCAATCTGGCCGAGGGCTATGTGGTCAACCTTTCTTCAGATCAGCAAGTTGGCAGCAGCGACGGCCACGGGGGACCAAGTATACGAGGGATTCCCGGGTTGATGGATCTGTGTAGGATAGTGGCCCGGGGGAGCAGCAGTGGGGATGACAGCGCAGCTCTGGGGACCACAACGGACTTCGAACGATCCCGCAGCGGCTTCGGCCGCGTCAGCGCCAGCGAATCCACAGATATGTCGGAGTTTGACAGCGATGACTTCTCGCATACCCCTTCGCCGGTAGCATCCACCGACGCAGCGGCAGTAGCAGGCAATGGCAGGCAGATCAGCTTTGACGAGATGGCCCTGAAGTGCGCAGTCGCCTTATCAAGGTTATCCAATCACCCTGTATCGCGAGCCATGGTGGAGTCGGCCCCACGGATTGATGGTGACGTGGCTGTCCTATCGTTTGAGCAGGTGCCTGGGGCAGGGGTACAAGGGCTTTGTCGGGTGGGCGATTCAGATCCTGTGCATGTTCGATTTGGAGCAGCTGACTGGATCAACAGTTATCTAAGAGACAGCAATGCTGTTGCCAGCGTTAACAGTATGTTGGTGCAGCATACTGACAGGCCTAGCAGGGCAACAGCATTGCTTAGCATCAGCCAAGTGTTGCCTGAGCAGCAGCTGCAGCATGCGTATGGAGAAGCCCAGTCTCTGAATGGTGATGCATCCTCCTTTGCTTCGTCAGATGCAGCGCTGATAGACAGCAGTAGCACCCTCAGCAGCAGCAGCAACCTGAGTGATAGCGCAATTGAAAGCAGCAGCAGCATCAGCAGTGCCAGCATCAGCAGGCCAAGCAGCAGGCTTAGCATGAGCAGACCTACATCGCCCAGTAAGTACATTGGCAGCCAGGCAAACCAGGACGGGTCAACAACATACTCATTTGACTTTGATGAGGATGATATAGACCTGCTGCCAGCAGCTGCTGCTGATAAGCAGCAGGAACCATTCAATACAATCAGCAGCATCAAAGAGCCAGCAGCAGAGCAACAACAACAGCAGCAGCAGCATCGACAACAAGCAGCCGTGGCACTGCAAGAGCAGCCATTTAGCCAGTTGAGCCCAGACCAGCAGCAGCAGCAGTCACAGTTGGGCAAACCTGGTCAACCTAGCCAGTTGGCTCTGTTGTGTTTTGAGGATGTTATACAGTCAGGCGTGCCAGCAGCAGTGCAACAACTGCAGAGTGGCAAATGGAGCAAACGGATGTTTGGTGGTAGCAGCAGGTGGCTGCTGGGAAGTGCTGTGGCAACACCAGAGAAGGATATCGTGATGTTGACTGGTGAGCGCTATGTGTCAACTGAACAGCCTACAGACAAGCCCTTCAAGGGAGCACTCTGCTTGTTCACAGTTTCGCATCAGCTTAAAGCCCAAGCCTTACCTGCAGTGCACAGTTTGATGATTACAATGGACTTAATAGTCGTGCTGCAGACAGTGCAATTTGTTGATCACAGATGCATTCCTTCCTAGCGCAACATGCACGTTGAAGTACTAGTACAGCTGTGTGCTGATGCATTGTCTGGTACAACCGTCTGCAGGCGACAACCAACGTGTGGCAGCAGCAGTAGCTGGAGCTGTTGGCATCACAGACTACAAGGCCGGACTGAAACCAGAAGATAAACTGGCTTATGTGACACAGGCTGCCGCTGCTGGCAAGCAGCAGGGTAGCAACAGTAATGGTCAGGGCTTGCTGATGGCTGGAGATGGAATCAACGATGCCCCTGCACTCGCAGCTGCACAGGTGAAGCACGAGGGGAGGTCCAGACGTACTATTCATCTTACCTAAGGATGGGGGTTGTTATTGTCCCTATGTCAGAAGCAATACTTACTACACCCACGTCGTCTGTGCTGTATCGCTGGGCCCGTGCACTTATTGACATCTCCAGCCGGCACCCACCAGCAACATGCTGCCTGATCGGCCTGTTCCAGTGCAGTCATTTGATCATCTGAAGACATGCACACACTGCATGAATGCCTGCTGAGCTTCTCAATGCTGCTTCTCCTCACTGCAATGCTGCCCGCCTGTGCTGATGATGCTAGGTTGGTGTTGCCATCGCCTCCACTCCAAAGGACATGGTGGCTGCTGCAGCCGACATCATTGTGCTGAATGGCCAAGGCATCACAAATCTGCCCTGGCTGTTCCATGTAGCCGACAGAACACACACAATACTGCAGCAGGTGGGAACGCTCATGCAGGAATGGTTTCTGGCAGCAGGTTCACCCTCAAAACATGCTGGTCTTGCACTTGTGTGCTTGTTAACTAGCAGGCCTGCGACTAAACAGAGCATGGGATTCCAGTTGCAGCAAGAATACCAGCATGGGTGCTTGACTGGCCACTGCTTGCAGACTGGACTTCATCAACATTTATGTGTGTTTGTTGGCAACATGCAATGCCTCTGCTCGTGTTGCATGTGCTGACCTCCTCCTGTCTGCCTGTCTGCAAATTCAGAACCTTGCCCTTGCCCTGGCATCAGTTGCTGTGGCCACTCTGCCGACAGTAGCTGGCATGTTCCCTCTCTGGCTGGCTGTCACATTGCATGAAGGATCAACGCTTCTGGTGGCACTCAACTCCCTCAGGCTACTCCTTGAAGCCAGTGGTGCTGGCAGTAGTGGGGCCAGCAGCGGCGGTAGTAGCGGGAAGAAGGCATCAAGTGGTCACTCGCATTATGCGCATGCACACTGAGGGTTCTTCGAGGGGGTCAGTGTGAAACTGCATTGTCCGGAAGTGGTTTGAATTCACTGGGTAGATTTGAGGCGCGGGGCCAATGGCAGTAAATGCTACGGCTGCAAAGTACTGATTATTATTATTAGTGTGAAACTGCATGCCAGGCCACGTTTTTAAAGTTGTTATGGGCCACGGCACAGCTGTGGTTAGCTTTCAACTACAGTCCAGGGCTGCATCCTGTGACTAGGCTGGTTAATCTCATCAGCGCACTGGAAGAGTTTGTTGGCACTTTCAGACATTGCCAATATGCATCCAGCTGTCACAGCTAGCCTAGCCTGTGAAGCATGGCAGCCACTTGAGTCAAGTTTTATAGGAATGTCTATCTTTTGTGCCACTACTGAGTTGTTGGTCCTGCATGCAATTCATTCCCCTGTGCACTGTACCTCGCCGCAATGAGATTACTCATCTATGGAAGCATGGAGTGTAAGAGAGATTGAGACATGCAGCCGGAGTGTCTATCCCTTGTACTAGAAGTAGATCTGTTAAACCTCAGGAACTTCCTTAGGCTAGTGATGAGACTCAGACCATGTCCGGCTGTTGACCCTGACAATAGCACCAAAATGTGTGATGTAGAACCCAACTAAAAATGATAAACTGCTGATAGCCTCTTCTGGGGCTGACTGGGGGGATCGTAAACATCTTTGCAGTGCTTCCAGGCGCGACAGGATTCTGCCAGTGGCGCTGATGAGTTCGCAATGCATATAGTAATGAAGGTAGAATGGCTGTTGAGCAGAGGCAGGATCAGCGCTTTCAGTAGAGAATCGTGACGGGGCGCGTATATCTCCGTGTCACTGACAGAGTGACATGCAGTTTGCTGACTAGCTGCAGCGCAGGATGTTTGCTGCTACATCGTGCATTTTATTGAACCTTCATGTCAGTTGCACCTATCATATCTCCCTGCACACCCCTCAAAGCATCAACATGGCTCTCCTCAGCAAGCAGAACTTCATCGCAAGGCCTGCTCTACACAATCGCGCAGTCCCCCGCATTGCCCCAGCAATTCAAAGAAATGTTGTTGCTGCAAGTGCTGCTCCGGAAGTGCTGGTCAGTGGCTGTGCGGAGCACCAGAGTGCCTTAACCATCATCCATTCTTAGCATCAGCTCACGTCACGCTCATTCGCAGGTGGAGACCAAGACAGCTGTTCATGTTCTGTCTGGCGACGACTTCAGTACCTTTGTAACGTCCCACGACACAGTCCTCGTCGACTACTATACCGAGTGGTGAGCTCACATCGTCTTTGGCCTTCCAACAGCTGTTGTTGAAGCAGACGATGCAGAAGTTTGCTTCTTATGCTTGCTAGACTGCAAATGGTTGATGATCAAGTGTTTCCTTCGGTAAACTATAAATGCGCTATCTGCATTTTACTCTGTGGTCTCCCGTCATGAGCACCTTTCCAACAGCATGCATAATGTCGTGCTCTCTGCAGGTGTGGCCCGTGCAAGGTACGAGGCACTTGCCCGCTTCTACCCAGCAGTGCAGGAGCTGCAGCTTGCTTGCATTCTCCTCAGTCATGTTGCAAATACCTATACGGAATTTGCAGCATTCAATGCGCAGTAAAGTGGCAACTAGCCTGATAGGCTGTGTCCACGTCTGCTGTTCAACCTGCCACGTCGTGCAGATTAATCGCGCCATACTGCTGTGTACATCGTGCTCACATCCGTGTTGCCCCCGTTTGCAGATCATTGCACCTTATTTCGAAGAGATGGCACAGCAGATTCCACAGATCAAGTTTGCCAAGCTCAACTGCACATCAGACAATGCAGCGAAGAAAATTGCCATGTCACAAAGTGTCAAAGCTCTGCCTACGTTCCACATGTTCAAGCATGGCGAGAAGGTTGCATCCTTTGTCGGAGGCAAGCCACAGCAGCTTCGCAGGTTTATCGAGGAGTACTTGGCAGCCCACTGAACAACTGAGGACCCATGCAGCCCGCAGACACAGTGTACCATGCCAAACACTGTACAACAGCAAGAAACATTCAGGGTGTTGACAGCCAGCGCTTCTTGTCACAACGGCGGTTATGGTTGTGGGCGAGGGCTGCTCTCAGCGGATGTAAGTTGTGGCTGAGGTGCTTCAAGCGCCAGGCTGCCAGCAGTGTGAATTTGTTGACCCTGGAGACATCATGAATTACTGGCTGCATGGGCGGGTGTAAAATTTTGTCCAGAGTATTGCACGCAAGTGTTGTCCGATCTGTGCCCTGTCGGGCACTCTGCTGTCATTTCTTGTGATGGCATGTGCTGATTGGTGGGTGGAATATACTTGCTGCTGCAGCGGGCGCTGAAGAGTCAGAACAGCAGCTGCAGCAGGAAACCAGCAGTCTGAGTTGAACATGCATGTTTCTATTCACCCTTTCTGTGGCTTGATCTTCCTGCATGTGCAGCAGACTGTTATTCAATACTCGGGAGTGAGAGCTGATCATCTGTGGAGCCTCATCAAGGCTGTGGGGCCGTGCACATGCTGGCCATGCCTTTCCCTTTTGCTGGAAAAGATATGCTTGTGCGTCCTGCGCAGCTATGCCTGTGTGATCGCTTGCAGCCAGGAAGCCAGTGTCTGCTGAATGGGCCTCAGCAGACAGGTTTGGCAGCAGATGTTACTTTCGTTTATACTGATATATGTTGCATATGTTGCTACCAGTACCTGGTCATCACCAGGTCTCAGTAGTTGGGCTGGCGCAGCTGCAGAGCTAACGTCTGCATTGCTGTATACTTACCAGACCCTAAACTGCATTGCTGTCACGTGGGTACATCTGAATTGTGGTGTCTGTAGTGATGCTATGGCAACAGCACTGGGCATTGAGGCAGATGTCTGCTACTATCTGAGCACAAGGGCTACTGCCAGTGGCTCTCTTGATGGGCTTCTGCAGTGCACTGTTCACTGGATATGGGTCAGATGGGTTGTTTGTCTGCTGAATGTGGCCTGGGTCATTCTGTGCGCACAAATCATGCTGGAATTTTGGCAACTTCTACCGGCATGCAGTGTGCAGTTGATGCTAGGAGGGATGTGAACACTTACCTGTGCTGCACTGTTGTGGCCCCACGTGTGTTGTTGCTGGGCTTGTTGGCATTGCATACTCAGCTCACCCTGTGTGTCCATTTTGATGGCTGTAGTCGCTTGTGGCTGCGGTGCAGAAGAACGGATTTGGCTACTTGTATGCTCTCTGCATGTTGCCTGTGGGTGTCTGTATGCTGCTCGTGCCAATGCATTGTTCCCACCACATGTACAATATGCCAAGGAAAGAGGTTGTCGCATCTAAGCAGCCAATGCATGCACACCACTGGGTTTTGGGCTGTTGTGCATTACTGTGCATTATCTCATGGCTTCTGCTCTACAATTGTCCACAAACAAGGCTGCTAGAGTTTGAGGATTTGCATGACTGTTTTGCAGGCAAGTGAGTTTGGCAGGTCAGAGAGAGGTGTGTTGTCATTGCCTAATGCAGTCGGTGTTGAGTATCGGGGCAGTTGTAAAGAGTCAATGGCATCACATGAGATTCTGCATGGTTTGACAAGCGGTCAGCGGGATGTGGTAGCCTGCAGGCACCTCACATTTGTTGTGGCAGTCGACTGTATTGGTTGCTGACAAGCAAGCAAGCCCTTCCAAGTGCGTGAAGCGTCTGTGGTGCGCCGGATTTTGTGGCAGTTGGTACTACCCATTGATGGTCTGCCAGTGATGAGTATGAAGAGTGTGGTGACACCGCACAGGTGTTTGAAACCTCCCTGGTTGAGTGCACAGCAGATGGTTGAAACAGGCAATGTGTATGCTTTTGAATGACACAGTCTGGGTACGTGGTTGAAGCTGCTGGCGGAGTAGAAGGGTTATGAGAGATGTTGTCAACTGTTGGAAGTATGTTGTTGTCAAGGGGTTCCATGTCAAGTTGTTCTGCAAGAGAGGCTGTACCAGCAAGGGTCACCGTTGATGTTTAGGCAGGGCTGTATCACCGGGCAACTGACGGTGTTCTGACTGCAGATCAGTGGCGGCAGGCCTGGCTGCTACTCATTGTTGTTGTAAAAGAAATTGAGCCATGCAACAAGTTGAGATGCAATGGCAAATGCACTGACTGTTGTTGTGCTTGCTTGACAGCCGTGCAGAGGCTGTGCTGGACGGCTGTCCATGTATTTGCTGCTGTATTGTAGTTGCCACAGGATGGTTGAGTCAGTCACGCGCTGGCGTTCTTTCAATTTGAAACTATTTGAACTCATCATGGTCGCCCGGTGACCTTCCTGCTGTGGAACGGAATATTGACATTGATTGTGAGGACAGGTCAGCCTTCTGAATCATCCGATGATTAAGCCAGGCTCGCTTCTGCAGCATCATGCCATGACTTTTGACGGTTGAAGCGGCGTCTGATGCAATGTAACACCATGTAAAAGCTACATAAGCGCCCCCAACGCATGTCAGCGCATTTGTCATAGCATCTCAACTTGCTGCATAGCTCAATCTCTTTTACACGAGATATACACCTCAGTAGAGCTCATGCACCATGTTGCAACAACATGATTGACAATGCTCACAACAATGTTGTCAGGCATCAGTGCCATAACGGTCATCTACTTGCTGCTGCTCAGCAAGTGTAAGTGAATGCCGTTGAACTAGGCTATGCTGTCCCTTGCCAAGCAATATCCTTGAAGGGCAGATGCCATATGGCACGGTGCCGGTGCGTATCCGAGGGGGGCATCGCCGCACCGCAGTCGCTACTAGCAGTGATGTCTTGAACATAACACGTAGAACAAATTGAGCCCTGCAGCAGATTGAAGTGCTATGGCAACATGTTAGCCGTCGGACGGCATCATGGCGATTGACTCGGTCACTAGCAGTCAAGGTACTGCAACTTCAGCCTGAAGTAGTTCTTGAGAAGGGCCTTCCTTCAAGCCAGAGCCTCAGGCAAATCATCTGATAAAACTATCATTCTTATAGACCAAGAAACAAGACACATCTGGATGCTGAAGTGATCACAGTGGTCATGACGGCAGTGCACTACTACAGCAGTACCACTATTTGCTCAGCAGTTACGGTAACATCCCCAAACGGAAAGCACACAGCACAGGCGCCCTGACGGGAAGCTTGCCGCCTGACTGTTGGGAGGCCCACACCCATGTGGCCTACTAGCCTAGGTAGTATCACAACTCAGTAGGGCCTACCAACCGCTGCCTCTGCTGCGTGACCCAAACAGCAAGGCACTATCTGTTACTGTGAATTCTACCCTGTCATCCTGCACAATCCTGCGCTGCTGCAGCTCACTGACTGTGACACCAGCTGCCTCAACATCCTGTACAATGCGCTCTGCCCCTGGGAACTCCTGCACCATCAGGCACCAGCAACAGCAAAGCAACAGTTGCTCTTCTTGAAAGGCTGCCGCAAAGGTCGTGCATAGACGTTGCGATGACCACCGCAACTAACTTGCTATTGTCATGCGGAGTAGCTTGAGACTAGTCTGTCATCCCTCGCTGTTGTTGGCTTCTGCTGCAGATCTGCCAGTGTGACAGTGTCCCCAATCTCATGCACAATGATGTCTGCACCAGAGAATGCCTGCAACGGGCAGTAAGCAACATGGAGTGCAGCATGGTACAACTTCCAGGTAGGCAGCTGTATATGGTGTGCTGAGAGGTGCGTTCTGCTGCTACGGGGGCATCCAAGCTGAGTCTGGACTCTTCCAGGTAGCATCTTCGCTTGGACCCCTCCAAGCGGATACGCTGCCACACATTATCAGCCAGTTTGACCTGCTCCACTCCAAATGCCTAGAATTGGGGTACCTGGTCAATTCATATGTTCCTGTTGTTATCTAGTCCTGCTGCAGTGGGCACACCATCACAGATGCAGATCCAGTGGCCACAGTGGGTTGTCAGTTCTCACCTGCTGTTTTGTGGAAGGAGTGTATGTGATGACACACCTCATCCCAGCACCTAGTGCAGCTTCCAGCCCTATGGTGCTGTCTTCCACCACAACACACTCACTGGGAGATACACCCAGCTTCTGTGCTGCAACCTGGTAGATCAGCGGGTTAGGCTTCTTCTTATCAACATCGTCACCTGGTCACCAGGACAGCAGTAGGCACATCGTACAAATCATACTATTCATACAAATGCCTTTGGCCTGGTAATGGTGTCGTATGTCACATGAGTGCAGTCTGCCTCGAACACCTGCAGATCAGGTGCCTCATGAACCACTGCTCGGCTGGGCCAGCCGGACCACAGTGAGTGTGCAGTTAACTGGTGTAAAAGGGGTAACGGACTGCTCAATGGAGGCTGTGTAGTTGCTGATATGCGGCACTGCTGAGGGACGCGCCTGTCCCAGGGCAGATAGGCAACTAGCGAGGCAATGGTGTCTTGATGCATCAGGTTTTATTCTGTTATGGTTTTTGTCACTGCAACCCTTGCTGAACTTCCACCAACTAGTCACCTGCCAAGAAGCAGTCCAAGCTGTTGAAGCGCTGCTCGCCCAGCAAGCTCTTGAGGGTGAACACCACACTGCTTTTGGTTGCTGCGCTGCATACTGCCACCTTGAGGCCGGCTGCTCGTGCTTCGTCCATCAGACGCAGGATGCCCGGCCGGGGCTCAACCTCACCAGACCTGAGGGGAGGCAGCAGAGGTTGTTCTTTCCACATATTGCTAGCATGATGAGCGGGACAATTCATAGTTGGGATGATGATAGATGTTGGAGTGAAGCCATCCTGCACACTTTTGATTGTGATGATAGTCTAGTTAGCTGCTGGCTCAAAGCAGTGACTATTCAATGCATGTGATGTCCTGGGCGCCCAGCAATGATGGCAGATTAAACAAAACATGCAGACGGCAGGGAAAACAGCAGCAATGCCATATCCATACCCATGGAACTGATTGAAAAGCAGCAACGCCATATCCATACCCATGCAAATGACTAATGTTGATTTGCAATCAGAATACAATGCACTTTTCATGGGTGGTTTGATGCTAATCACTTACCCAATCATCTGCTGGTACTTATCTGTCTTCCAGTCCTGCAGCGTGTCAATCAGCACAGTCTGTTCTGCCTCATTGCTGGGCTTCTGGCCGGACAAGACTGAGGATGTGGGCCAGCCAAAACGGTTGAAGTACCTGGAGGATGGAAAGGCAGAGGCTCAGGCACAGAGCGTCTGAATACACCAGGGATCGGCGCTTCTAGATGGACTACATTGCACTCTCAGGCTATTTACATGTGACGCTTCTAGATGGACTACACTGCACTCTCAGGTTATATACATATGATGCTTCTCACCGCCTGGTGCATGTGTTAGACTCTAAGGACGGCTGTTGAGGATGGCAGCTGCAGTCAAGTATTGGGCGCTTAACATGCACATAATGTTGTGAGGTTGATACAGTTATCGCAACACTACAGAGATGATCTCTTACCACCGCATCTTAGGCTTGCCACCCCCTACAGTGTTTTGCAACATGTCATAAAACTGCTCATCCCAGTCCACCACACCAGCAACACCTGCAGTACATGCACCATCAGCTTTGTGTGAACTGCCGGTTGCTTTCTGCTGTTGTCTGATGCTTGCAGTAGGTTTGTGTGCTCATCGGATTATGTGGGAGCTCATCCTGCTGCTTAATCTGCAGCATGTGGCTGGTCAACCTCTCAACTTGCAGCCAGTGCGGGTCTGGAGTGTGCTGCTCTGCTGCCCCTTGAACTCAAAGCTGCTGAAGCTGTTGTTCACGTGCTGAGAGATTTCCTCTCCTTGCTAGGTGGACGGGCTGAGCTGAAAATGCTGTTGACACACTGGGACCTACCACACTGAACATTGAAGTGCTGAAATGTTGCATTATAAGCACGCCTGTGAAGGTCCTCGGACTCCAGGATGACACCTGTAACAACACAAGTTGAGTGAGCTGTTTATTGCACGTTGCATATGACCATATTATCACCAGCTGGTGGGTATCAACATATTAGTGAGGCTGCACATTGCAGTTGGGCCTGCTACTCGGTTAGCACCCGACAGAGAGTGCTTGCAGAGGAGGGCAACTACTTGAGGCACAGACAGGCTGTCACTGACATAAGACAGATCGCAGAGGTAGACCCAGATTTTTGGAGGCAAGTTGGTGGTCTGCCAGGCCCAGACTCACCATCACAGTCAAACACCAAGGCCTGCATAGCAGCCTTTGCTACCACAGAAGGTGACCGGCTGCCACGCCGTCCACATCGCACAGTCACAGCTGGTCTTTGACCTGTAAAAGCTGATACACGGCCGCTGCACAACCAATGCGTTTGCAGAACAGAACCAGTCAGAACTAGTTGATTCACTGTGTTATGTGTTGAATACACCCGGATTTAGGCAGACGTAGGGCTCAGCAGGGCGAAGATACCAAATATTGATTGTCACTGCTGTTCAAGATGTTTTTGGCGTCTAATCGCTCCGCTTCTTGATGTTGCTGTGGCAGACTTCGTTGGAGGGCTTTCACAAAATCAGATCAGGAGCAACGGCTGCAAGACGGTCTTTCGGCGCACATGTGACCAATTTGCATGTGTTTTGGCGCACCTGCACGAGCAATGGCCTGATCGCAACGTTTGCATCCTGTTCCACGCCAGGTGATGCTCTCAGGACTTTTCAACCGGCGAAGCACAGCAACTCTGTGATATCAATTGTGCTGTTCATGTGTGCCTTCTCCTTTCATTATGATATCACAAGCTCTGACATGTCACTTGTCATTGCACCTCAGTTCAAAATGCTGGAGCTGCAGAAGGGCCAATCGTGCTGCTGGGCCCCTGCTGGGAAGGCGGCTGCAATCGCACCGTGCGAACGATAAGTTGCCCATTGGCCAATTCAGCGCATGATACATGCATAGAGGTAGCCTCCCCACGCCACCAGTGCCTCACTTACTGTGGCATGTTCAATCCTCTAGAGATTTGCAGTGTGACTTGAGCCATGTTGTCCAGTGGCGATCTTACGTAAAATAATCAGTCTACCCCAATGCCCACCGCAACTTACACTTCCCTACGTCTGAACTACGAGGTGTTAGCTGTGGCAACTGGTCAACGTGGAAGGGTCAACTGCCTACTAAGCAGTGCTCTCATCAAGCCGACCGCGCCCCATCGCCAGAGGTTGGCAAGCCATTGGCTGCTATGGCTGCCGCTGACTCAACAACGGGTGCCTCTGCTATTCGTTTCATCTCCAACCGCTCTTCCAATGCCTTGGCTCCTCGTTCTCTGCAGACCATGCACCAGCACCAGCATCAGCATCAGTCATTGTTGTGTTTGCAGTACTGCTTGCGTGATTACAGTCAGCTTATTTTACTTTTGGCTGCTTGCTTGCACGTTGAGGAAGCCTGTATAATTGCTCCTGCTAAGCTGACCCTGCACAGATGCTCTGAGCAGTCCAAAACAACAGACTGACCTCTTGCCAAGTGCCTCAGTGAAGCCCCACAAACAAAGACTGCTTCAAGTAAAGATGCCACCACAGTCAACATGCACAGTGGCAACGGAGCTCACCTTCTCCTGCTTGCATCTGCTGCATTGCTGCCCAGCAAGTTCTGCGCTACTGGCAGCAGTGGCTTCGCCTCAGGCGGCGCTTCATGTTTGAGTCGAAATACACTCGCCATTACGCCTGCGGGAGATGTCATGCATGCGCGATATGGCAGTGTTTACCCTCCGAGGCTATCAGCAGAGGCATTAGCACGCCATTGTCAACATAGAAGCAGATGCTGCTGCTATGTACAACCTGCTGCAAGCACGCAAAGACACAACCCTTTACACACACTCTCTGACATCCCCTGCAGACTTATGTCCATGCTCCTGTAAATACGCAACAGCAGGCTCCTGCTGGTGCTGTTAGTTGCGGTCGGGCTGCAAGCTGCAGACCTACCAGCCACTGCATCAATCGGCCCTGACAGCGCATCAGGGAAGAAGCTGCTGAACTTGAAATCTTCACTCGGGTCACCTGTGCGATGCGATGCAGGGGAAGACAGCTTTGCTGCACCGCCTACCACCAGACCCTGAGGACACGACATGACCCTTACATATGGTGTGGACACGGCACTGTACAGTGGAAAGCTGAACATGGTTGGTTTCAGAGCAAAGACCTCCTGAAACCTCCTGCTTCATCCCCATCTCTGTTGCTGCTTGAGATGGAGCAAAGTGCAGCACCAGGTTCTTGACAGCTGCTGTTACTGCTGCTGCTGCTGCCTTCTGCCCACGAGATCTAGTTCATTTCTCCTACCTCTGATGTTTGTTTCTGGCTGTTGCTGGAAGAACCTGAGGTACAGCCAGCTGCTGTAGGTGCCCAGGTACAAGAAGGCCAGACAATTCCAGCTCTGTAGTGCAGCTATGATGATGGTTGTAAGCAATACAAAGGCACTTGGGAAGTACTACAAGGAAACCACACACAGGAGCGTAGGATAATTTTGAGGCTGATGAGACCCAAAGCACACTGTAAGAAGGCTTCCCTGCCAAAGCACACTGTCTGTGGGCTTCTCTGCCAGTGCTGCAGCTGCTGCTGCTGCTGATGACTTTGTCACTGGTGTGATGTGACCATTGCTGCTTGTGTGCACACGTCTTTTGAATATTGTGGCACAGAGCAGATACTGGTGTGGCTTACTGCTGCTGATGCTGGCGGCCACGAAGTGCACTGTTGGCAGTGGTCAAACAGTCTGGTAGGAGACCAATGTGAGACAGTATAAAACAGCTGCAAAACCCGTGTCGACACCAGTATGTAGCAGCAGTTGCTTTCAAAGCTACTTGCATTGCTTGCTAATGGTGACTGGCTCTTGGGACTGGCTGCTGAGTCAGCTGTAGCTTGTTGCTGTTGTTCTTTATTGATGCAGGGGCTGCTGCTAGTGCCTGTATCCTCTTACCCTTGCTTTCAGTTTCACCAGTCCTGCTAGGATGACCTCATGGTCAGGCATGATCTGCTTCACAGCAACAAGCAGCCCCGCCAACACGCCATGAAAGCCACTGAACTCAGAGTACCTGTGAACACCACATGACCAAAGAGTGCGCTTGCTTGGCTTGCCAACAATATGGCTTGTCAAGACAAAGAGGCACTGCTGAAGGTTCTTATGTGCAACAAGACAGCTGTTGGGGCCGTGATCTGTCCACGAGCTGAGTTAATGGGGCATACTTTTGTGTCACAGAAATATTGCAGCTGGGTCTGCAGTTGGCTGCCCAGTGCCACTTACAGTGTTTTGCCTTTTCTGTCGGCTGGTGCTGCAATGAAGATGATATACGCCAGCACAAAGGTCCCAAAGCTGGCTGCTAAATCAATCAGTAGTATCAGCTTCAAAAATTCTGTTGAGCCGTACACAGGCTCAATGATCCGAGCAAGTAGTGGCAGGCTTGCCATCATGAAGAGCACCTAGGCATGATGTCAGAAGGAGTTAAGCAGGTGATGGCGGTTGTGAACGTTAATTAAGGGTGATATGCAAGCTCACCTCCAGCACATTCGTGCAAAGAAGGCCACCTGTGATTAGATTCCATACGCATGGCAACGTCCTGCACCCATCAGCAATGGGTTTAGCTAGCTGGACAACAGCAGTTGTGGCCGAGCTTGCAGTTCTTGCGATGCTGTACCTGCCAGGGACCAAACTAAGGTATTCTTTGCTTGAAGGTGAGAAGAATGAGACGAGAAAAAGGGCAAGCAAGCACGCTGATAGGACCTTTGAGAGTCGAGTAAACCGAGCAGACGAGTCTGGCATCATCTTTGCTATGCAATTTAATGAGCTACTGGCAACTCCATTGCAACAAAAGCCGTAAGGAGCTGCACAGCTCCCCGATCAAAACAGTTGCGCGATTGCAGGTACTGCTACGAAGTGTAGGTTGGCAGCGCAGAAGCCTGCTCTCAGCACGCCCAGTCAAAGGTCACAATTAAGTTGGCAATTCAATGACAGCTTCAGGATAAGAAATGAGCGCAAGCGGGGTGCACATAACACAGGTCACTGACAGCTGAACACCGGCAAGATTGCAGATGAAAGTAGCAACAGAATTTAACAGCTGACCACATGTTGATGGACACAGCGGACCAGCACACTGCTGCTTAGTCAACACATGCCCATGGGGACTCTGCACATGGATCAACACTGCATTTGACGACAATTGATATCTGTAACGAATTAATTTGATTTCTACAGAGCAGCAACAGCCTGATGAGTTCGCCGAAGAAGGGCACTATCAAGTTGCCCAGGTTGAGGACGAAGGACGAACTTCTGAAGGTTTGGGTAGAAAATCGCCAGGCTTCTGATCATTAACAGTATATTCTGATACATTTGTTGTGGTTAGCATTGATGCCTATATCCTCCGCTGTCAGCAAACATCAGTGCCTGCTTGAAACAGCAGAAGGAGTTGCAGTGCGACATTACAAGTATCTGTTATTGCATGATTCTGTACAGACCTCACCGGAAATCTTCAGCAAGCTGCTCCTTGGAGAAGATATGAGCAGTGCCCGCAGCACAACGCCACAAACAAACAAGACCAGCAAGGCAGCTCCATCAACTGTCCCTTCTGCACTGGGCCGAGCAACTTCAGCATCCAGAGCAGGACAGCTTGCAGCATATGACACACCACGCGGTTTCGGTGATGAACCATTGACTGTGGATCAGGAGCTGGCCATTGAGCTAGAGTCCGTCAAGCGGGAAAGGCAGCAGCTGCTGGAGTCCATCAGCCAAGTCAAAGCAGAATCTGGTAGGTGGATTTGACAGATATCGCTTTATCATTGGTGCTGAGCTGCACAGCACGTCAGTGTGCGACCTGTACTATTGCAGGGTACTGTAATGTCTACTCTTCAGTGTGAATGTAAAGCAGAAAGCCAAGCTGCACAGCAAGCAGCCATTGTGCACTGGTAGAACTGCCTGCAGCGTTGCATGGCCTATCAGTACAGCCAGCAGTGCAGTGTGATGACAAGCGTTGCACATGAGCGGACTGTTGCAGCTCAGTTGTGCACAGCAACTCAGCATACAAGGCATTTTCCTGCAGGCACTGCTGGTGGTGAAGCCCAGCAAGCTGATATCAGGCAGCTGCTGAAGGAGCTTGAGCTGAAAAAGGCCAAACTGAATGAGCTCAAGGGTGACAGCAGGAGGACAGAAGGCAGCATTGCTAAGATGCGGGATGATGATACAGATGCACAGCGGCTTACACCTGATGACTGCGTGCAGGAGAATGCATACATCCAGGTACGGCATTACTGCCAGGGCAAGATTAGATGCTGACACTGCACAGTAGTGGCCTGGCTTTTGCCTGCAGGTGTCGCCAGCAAACGAGCTGCGCACCAACTCATGGTGTGCGGGAGTACACCAACACAACAGCATTGTACTGCTGCTGTCTGCAGGGACTTCGTGATGAGATGACCCGTGTTGAAGAGGACCTGCTAGAGGCTGATGCCAAAAACCGGCTGTATTACCTGCTGGGCGAGCGAACACGCAGGGAACATATGGCAGTTGACCAGAAGGTTCGGCTGAGATGGCACCTGCATCATCACCTCAACCCCAACTTTGACCACATCTTAAGTGGCACACTCACTGTACCGATCTGTTGACAACAGCAAATCTTGAGAGTGCATTCTACCTCCACCTCCAGCTGCACCTGTACACCTAGCAGATGAAGCATAGTCGGCAAGCAGTATTAGTTAATGCTGCTCACATGGTGCAACAGGTGCGTGAGAAGCAGGACAGCAAGCATGCCTGCTTGGAGGACTTGGCCAACTTAACGGAGCACTTCAATGCCACCAGGGCAGCCAAGGAACTGGCAGAGAAGGAGCTGGCAAAGACCAAGAGGCAGGTTGATGAGGCACGAAGCGATTGGATGAGGAAAATCAGGGAGAGACGGGCAGAGGTGGGTCAAGACTCACACAGTGATAGACCCCAGCAGAGCAGCAGGCTGCAGGTTCAGGTTCTGAGCACCTCTGCATGCTGCCACAGTATGCTGCTGCGCGCCGTGCCCAAAGCCACAGGCATGTAACAATGTTGCAAGAGGGCTGGTGCATGTCAACAAGAAAACTTGCTGTTGCCTCATCAGGTGCGCGAGCTGAAGAAGCGCCAGCAGAAAGAGCGGGAAAAGGAAGTGAAGCGGCGGGAGAAGCAGCTGGACAAGGACAAAGCAGAAAGAGCGGCTCAGGCCAAGCTCATGATGGAGCAGGAGGCATACCAGCTGCAGGTGGGCCGCAAGTAGGCTGTACAGTCAGACATTTTTGGGATGTAGAGTCAGAAAGTTCTGGGACGCTCATACGCCCTGCATCACTGCCCTCATTTGTTCTGTTTGTGTACACCTGTTTGATTGAGTCACTTCCCTCATTTGTGCTTCTGTAACCTACAGAAGGCTTTTGCATGTCCAAAGCATGTTAAGCTTGCAGCAGGCCGATGGTATCTGCTCCTGTGCTGCAGGTTGCTGCCCTTGCTCCCAAGTTGGAGGCCATGGAAGCCAGCTGGAACAGACTGAGGGCAATTTCAGGGGCTGAGACACCAAATGAAGTTGTGGAGTACTGGCAAGGTGGGTTGCCAGCAGCAGCTTGCACTGCTGCTGACCCAACAGCTAGCCTTGTCTTGAATTTGAATTCGTTTTTCCATGCTGGCTGAGTTGCGGCACCTGATTGGCTTGGGCTGAGGCATATGACAGCTCGCAATGCCTGTGTTGCTGGGTCAGTAGACTGCTGATGCAGCTGCTGCCTGGGTGCATGTTTCACAGGTCTCAAAGCCAAGGAGCAGCGCATGCGTGACCTTGTCGCCCTGGCAGAAAAGCGCGAGGCAGCATGCAAAGGACAGGTCAGTCAGTTGCTGGCCAGCCGGAGTGCAATGTTCGAGTCCAGCAAGGCGGCAGCTGCAGTGGCAGCAGCAGCTGCAGCAGCGGCGCAGGAAGCTGCAGAGAAGGCCATGGCTGAAGGAGCCCAGGGTGATGAGGGCTCAGAAGCTGCTGCTGCCAGGATTGAGGCCGCAGAGAAACGAATGGATGCAGCGCAGGTGAGCCTCACAACAACAATTCTGCCTGGCACACTCTTTGGCTCAGAGCCAGCCTGAGAGATTCTGGTAGTCCAGGCCTTGAGCCTCAGCAGGCGCATCTCAAAGAGTGGTTGCAGCTGCTGGATGTGTACGTTTTTGTCTGGAAGGCACATAAGACGAGCGTATTGCTATTTCTGCAATTCAAGGACGCTTGTATTGCAGCAGTCGGCAGGAATGTGCTGTGTCACTGTACGTTGCTGCTGTGCATCACCATTTGTTTTGTCCTCCTTCTTCCTCACAGGTCCAGTTCAGCAGGCTCCGCAGTATCTGTGTGGCAGCAGAGCAGGGCCTGCGCTCCATGCTGCAGCGTCTGATGATTGCTCTCGAGGAGATTGTGCCAGCAGCACTGCCATCAGCAGCTCAGACGCTCAGGTCACCCTCAGGGGTACAAGCTGCTGTGCCTGGTGAGCACTGGCCTGACATGTTGACTAGCTGCCACCGGATGGCACTAGCAACCGTTGTGTGAAAAATCTGGCCCCGCTTTGCGCTGTTCTCCGAGGACTGCTGGCAGCATTCACTCCTGGGCAGCATGCCACATGGTCTTCACTTTCAGGCCTGTGTAGGGGTATTGGTGTTGAGCCATTGCTGCTCCTGCTGCTGCTGCTGCGCTGTTCTGCAGTTCTGAGCCAATCAGGTGCAGCTCTTGGTGCTGCTGGGTCAAGGCTCCAGTCAGCTGGTGCCAGCAGCACTGCAGGTAGTCATGCAGCTGATAACGCAAGGCGCAGCACTAATGGTGCCGCAATGGGCAGCAGGCAGGGCCGTGTGACGAGAGAGTATGCAGCAACAGCAGTGGAACCGGCACTGGCTTCCAAGGCACACAGGTGAGAACTTGTGCGGCATTCTGTTCGTTACCATTAGCAGATCCTGCAAGAATTTCAACAGTTTTCTGGCAGACCTGTGCCCCACTGAGAAGCACAGACAGCGAAGACAATCTGCAAATACACATGGGCAGTCATTGACATGGTGTCTGCTCACACAAATGCACTGACAGCATACAGGGTAGGGCCAGCAGCAGATCCATGTTGTGCTTCACAAGGGTCCTTGGCCGATGTACTGCAGGTTGAACTCCAATCGTGGCCGAGACACCCGGTCAGCTGCCAGCGCTGCATCCGAGTCACCTGCTGCCGCCCTCGCTGGCAATCTGGCAATGGTGGCAGAAGATGCATCGGCAGCACCACATGGCATGGATAAGGCGGCACAGGTCACAGGTGCGTCACAAGCCACCACCTTTGCCTGGAAAGCTGCCTGCTGGTGTTTGATTTTGAGTCCGCTTGTGCAGTCAGGCAATCAAGTGTGGTCTCACTTTGTGTTGATCCATTGAAGTTGAATTTGCTACTCTGTGGTCCAGAGGTCCAACGCTGTGGCAAGCGTGGTGGGCATGATGGCATCCATAGTTATAGATCAAGGTGGCTTGCTGATGGGTCTATGGCCTTGTGTCCTGCAGGGCTGCCTCTGACTGGCCTAGGCCTGAGCTCAGGTGCGCCTAGTGCTCGTCCCATGCTGCCCTCCCGTGGCAGGAACACAATAGATGATGACACCTTCTTTGACAGCCTGACACAGCTGCTTTCACAGGTAAGTTGTCACTCAAGGGCCACTAGTACCACTGCAGCTGTTACTGCTGTGAATCTATCAATGACCAACAAGTTTCCGCCTGCTATGCTTTGTTGGCAGTATTTTACGCAGTGTGCCACTCAATAGTATTGACTCTGCCAGCAGCAGCAATACTGTACATTTGGGATACCAGTCGCAGACAATCTTCCAACACCTTTGTTGACAACATTGCATCATTGCTGCTTGTCTGCGTGACAGGTCACTGAGAGGCTGGAGAGGCTGCTAGCAGCTGGTGAAGGCTTGGATTACCATGCTCTGAGAGCTGCAGCAGCAGCAGCCGAGAGTAGCTGCACCCCTGGTGGCAGTGCTGACCCCACTCCTCGTGTGCTGCGTGAACCCTCAACAGCAGGTACACCACAGCAAGCGGCAGCAGCAGCAGCAGCAGCGGACTGTGCTCATGAGCAAGCAGCTTACGCAGCAGGTGCCGCAGTCGAACCTGCAGCAGCAACAGCTGCTGTGAGTGATGCTGATGAAGAGGCAGAGCAAAGGGACGGGTCAGCAGCAGCTGACGATGATGAAGCAGCAGCAGCAGCTGGTGGTGGTGAGGAAGCAGAAGATGATGAGGTAGCTGATGATGCTGCAGGTGCTGAAGGTGTTGCAGGTACAGCAGCAGAAGATGAGGAGAGGGAAGGGTATGTTGCAGCAGAGCAGGATGAGCAACATGCTGCAGATGCTGACCAGCCTGATCCTGATGATGCAGATGGCAATGCAGAAGCAGAAGTAGCTGCAGGTGAAGACGGCGGCAATGCAGCAGGAAGCATGCCTGCAGCTGCACAGCAGGGTGCGCACACAGCAGGAGCAGATGCACCCGTCAGGCAGGCAGCAGTAGAAGCTGAACATGAGTCAACTCAGCAGCAGCCAAAGCCCTCGGTTCGTGAGAGTGCAGTTGGCACTTCACCTGTGGTTAACAGCAGCAGCTCAAGGCCAACAAGTGCCACTGGTGCTGCTGAGGACACCACAGCTGCTGGCAGTGCTGCCACTGTTGCCATGGCTCCTGCTGTACCTGCTGCAGCACTGGCAATTGGCGGCAATGTAAACAGCAACATACCAGAGAGTGAGAAGGCGCTCATGAAGGGCTTGTACAGGTGAGGAGCTCGTCTGCTGTGGTGTGTGCCATGTGATACAGTGCTCTCAGTCAGCTTGCAAACAATTCAGCAAGTCGGACTTACTTACGCATCACAGCACATCTCAGCAGCAAGCCAGGCCACCACAGGCATTTCAACTGACAGCAGTTCAGATGACAGCTGTGTCTGTTTGAGACCTCATCATAACTGATTCACGTCTGGGGCTGTGCTGCTGGTTGATGCTCTGCTGCATCAATCGACCCCTGCAGGCGCACTTGGACTGGTGCTCCTTGGTTGGATGCGGTTAGTGACAACCCACTGGACCTGAACCTTGTACCCTCAATGAAGCGCAAGAAGGGTAAAAAGAAGCAGGCAGCAGCGGCACCAGATCTCTCACGCATTCTGGGCTACACACCTCCTCACGATGTGCCAGCAGAGAGTGAAAGTGATGCAGAGAGTGCAGAGAATGAGGAAGGTAATGCAGCAGATGGTGTAGTTGACAGGGACTGGATAAAGATGCGGGCAGCCAAGATGACTGCTAGGCACAATGCAAAGCAGGCAGCGGCAGCAGCAGCTGCACAACAAGGGAGTGGTCGGTGATGCAGAGGCTGCCTTTGCCAGAATGACATTGCCTGGTAATGCAGTGCATAGCATGATGAATGGTATACTGTTGAGTTGTCAGGCACCAAAAACATGAGCTTGTGCATGCCTCAAGGTCAGCAGGTGTATGTGTTGTGCAGCAGCATCTGCCAAGCACGGCCTTATCAACTTGATGCTGGCAGCATAACCTGTGCTGGCGTGGAGTCATTTGGTGTCATGAACCAATGTGAATGGTTGCTGGTCATCATTATGAGTCGGCTGCGTGCTATTGGCAGAGAAAATTTCTGACGGACCGTCCGCGCAATGCATTATATGGCATGGTGACCATGCCATGAAGCCTTATACGGTGTTTGGCTAGTAATGTGGGGGGGGGGGGGCACACCGTAGCCTACTGAGCCAACAGTATTGCCCCTAGGGAGGTCAATTCAACTCACTGTGCTCATCAGTGATTCCTCACGATTCCGTTGGCTCCTTCGGGGTGCCCCATTGGAGCCAGGTCATGGTGTGGTAAGGTACGGTGTGGTATTGTTGCAGGAGAACCTGCAGCTTCAATGAAAGGGGGATAGGTTATAGGTTATTGCTCTGAGGAGTGCGTAATAGCTTTTATACTCCGCCTACCTAGCGTCATGTGAACCGACAGATTAGCAGAGGCTACTCATGCATGACTGTTTGAGTAACCCTAGGGGTGACTATCCCCGATCGCTAATCCTTGACGCATCAAGAGGAAGGTAGTTCTCATGAAACTGTATTACAATCGATAATATTATATATGTGGTTACGGATTGTCCCGTAACAGGTATTATATGATGTGGTATAGTATGGTATGGTATGGTATGGTGATCAAAGCATCCACCAATACGTCTCTGTTTTTGAGCATCATTATACAACGATGCTCCAGACGGCGAAAGATGGGACCATCCCGCGGCATTCACCTGCCATTCATGATTTTGATATCAGGACAGCTGAATGCCACTCTGGCAGTAATGTTGTACCCCGAGGTCCAGGGCAGCACATACCTCAATTGTTGTCACCTGGCTGTCCCTGGCAGCCAGGTGACAACAATCGAGGTAAGTGCTGCCAGGGACAGCCACAGATCCGCCACTACCAGCAGCAGCACCAGCAGCACCAGCACCAGCACCAGTGACACCAGAGCCTGGGCCAGATCATCAGGCATGATGCCTGCAACAACACAGTCAGCAGCATGACACACAGCATTTGATTGCAGACAATACAGATCAAGTTTATTGGCAACTGCAGCCTGGTCAAAAAACGGCAATGCACTTGGTTGCCACTGCACTGTATATCCGGGATATGCTATATCTTCAGCTTGAACACAATGCCAACATGGCATGTTGCCAACTTGCTACAATCTGCAGAATCGGGGGGTTCAAGGCCTTGAAACTGCAGTCTGCGGAGAAAGCTTCTACTGGAACCAAAACCAGTAGCAATAACCGAGTCCTGCAAGCCCATCTTGTGTAATATATGATGGGTGATATATCTGAAGTTTGATATCTCATTTGCAAGCTTGCATGTCTCAAGACCCCGGGATGGGCCATCTGACTTGGGTGATGATGACTAATAATTGTTTGTAAGATGCAACTTTGCAATCACAAAACTATGAATTACGTCTTCTGTTGACACTGTCTTTGCCAAAGAGTTTGAAAGATCTTGGGAAGCTGCAGATACTAAGCGGATTGTATCATGTACTACTTGGTAAGCACTCCAATCAGAAGTACCAAACCACTCTATAGCCATAAAGTACGTCATTGCCATCATGTCTCTCAAACACTGTTACACATGCCTTGCATTCTGAAACTGTCTGATCATGAGTAGAGTGACTTCAACTTTGCTAAACCTACCTTGAAGGTAAGGCATTGCATTATGCATTTAAGGCCGGGCCTGGTGTATGCCATACACCAGGCCCGGCCATTGGCTCACTTACCTGCCCAACTCCCCCACGAGTCCATGCTGGCTCAGCGGCACGCCATGTTGCTGCGTCATTGCTGCATCCACCAAGCGGCACAGATGAGACCGCTACTGGCGGCCGGGATCCAGGTCTAGGCACCCAACTGCTCAGCTGGTCAACGTAAGCATACTTACATTGACAAGCTGAGCAGTTGGGTGCCTAGACCTGTTCTAGTAGAACTTAGGCCGAATAAAGGGGCATGGCACGCCTCTGCTCCACTTGCTCCTCAGCAAGTGGGGCAGAGGCGTGCCATGCCCCTTTGTTCGGCCTAAGTTCTACTAGAGAAGAATTCTTTGTCCTGTGGGGTGGAAATAGACAATAAAACAGCTGAGTTCTCAATGATGGTCATGTGTAGAGGGGCCTGCTATCAGCACTGCATGATGCAGAAACAACCTACAGTCACTTTGAGTGGAGATCACTCTTGCTGCCATCAGTTGCCTATTGTATGCCCACATGCATGCATATGCATGCCATGCAGCATGCATGCTTTACTAAAGCATACAGCTTGACGGTCAAGCTGTATACAGTGTTTGCTGATCTCAGATTTATGCCACTGGCTATGATAGCTGTGTGTCATAATACTGGCCTGATCAATGGTAGTGACTACTGCAATGAGCTAGCCTAGGGGGTTCCCGCCGCGGCTTGGCCAGCCCGGCTACATCAGGCTGGGCTAGGCTAGGCTGGGCCAGCCCGGCTTGGGTAGCATCCTGCTTATCACTGTAAAAAGGCTGTATTTTTCTACATTGACTATGTAGCTACTGCTGCCCAGAAATTTTGGCCATGTTCTGAAGTTAACACAGGCCCATATCCTCTGCTTTCTCAGTTGACAGGGCATTGACCAGACATCTGGCACTGCCATTATATTGTCATGTATCCACAAGGCTCTTGCAGTGAAGTAAAGCTTGTATTTGGGCCAAAAACAGTTAAGACCTACATCGACCTTAAACCCTAGCTGTCTCCAGCTGGGCTTGTGATTAATTTCGTCTCGGTCCGCCCAATGAAGCTGTGGTGCTGTTGTGCTACGTACATCCGTTCCGATTCGTGCGATCACGTTCTGGCACGCCCCTTACCTGTGATTTGCTCATTGTTTTGATGTCCTAATTGAAGGCTACGTAGCCTGTATACTGGTGGCACTGCAGTGTCTTGAGGTCTTAAAAACTGGCGGCCGCTAGCTACTAGCTGAGCAGCGCTGCACAAGCTGTTCCGCAATTGAGCAACGCTTGCAAGTACAACTGCCGTAGTACCTCGTCTATTTCGAACAAATACGGCTTCAATCGCTTATGCCTGAGGGGACCGGCTGCTGAAGCGTTGTGGTTAGTTGACGCGTCAGCCAGTTACCCGAAGCTCCCTCGAGGGGTTCTACCTTGGACGTGTAGCTGACCATGACATTGCCATTGCATAGCTCTACTTCCCGGCCCACTTGCCTTGGATTGCACATAAATGCTGAGCTGTGATCATTTGCCTCGCGTAGCATGCACACGATATCTCAAATCCGACGCACAACCTGCCCCACGTCGGGCAGCCAATAGCAGCCGAAAAGCTCAGTCGGACTGCAGCCGCAATGCCCCAGCTGTGCGGGAGCTGGTCAACGATCAAGACGGTATCCGATGTACCTGCGAAAGAAAGCCAATCAGGCACTGTACCTGCAGGTACACGCAGCTGCATGCATTGACCGCTTAGAGTTACAGTAGCTCGGCTATTAGCAGATTTGATAAATCCTTTGCGCATCGTACTCTATATTCAAGGCCTAAAGTCATTACTTTGACTTCAAATACCATGTATTCTGACCTTAAAGATATTGTTCTGGCGTCCTTTCAGATGAGCATGCTGCTGCAGCATGCAGGTAAGCCACTTACTACTGGTAAGTTGCCAGAGCTGCCTCCTGCCACAGTGTGCCATGCATAGCTTTTTGCAGCAGCTTGGGGCACAAGTCACACATATATGCATTATGAGCTTACTATAAGGCACAAGCAAGTAAGTACTTTACAACAGTGCAAAGGGACTGCTTGCAGTGCTACAGGATGATCATGAGCAGCTCACAGTACTGGTTCCAATGCGCTCCTCAGAAGTCTTAGGGAGCCTAACACTGTTCTGTTGTAGCTGACTACTGGTACTAGTTCAAGACCAGTGCTTTGTACTGAGGCATCATGAGCCGAGGCCAACAGCAAATGGACTCCTGCAGGGTGAGTGGGACCCAAGGGACCCAAGTTCATGAACATTCAATTAGATGCCAAATTGATCTGTAGCTGCCAACAGGCCAGAGAGGCGGCACGTTCAGTTGCAAAAGCTTTTCCGGCAGAGCAATGGCCAAGGCTCTGAGGGGAAATGCCTAGCAAGGTGAGCTTGCCAAGACAGCAGCTGTCTGATGCACTGCATACAGGCCCTGGCAGCACGTTTGTTTGCACATGAGAGGTGTTGTAGTTGCTGTCAAACTGACGCTGACCTGGCATGTTGCTGGTGGCTGGGCTGAGGGACGTGGATGATGCAGCTTAAGATCGACATGCTTTGTCACCCTTGTGTCTGGTGCAGTGGCATAAAGTGCATGCCATGCGATCCTGAGGCTCAGGATGGCAGGCTGCCGGTGGACAAGTCACTGACATGCACTGCTACTGTCGCAATTTAAAACTACAACACGCGTGCAGCAGGAAAACATCTTGACGCCATCCTCGTAACAAGCATGGTGTGCATCAGACAACTTTTGTCATACCTGCACAGCTTTGCATTACAGCCACCGTGGCAGTGGCAGTCCCCGAGAGTGAGTGTCAGTGGCAGCCATGCACTGCTCAGGCTGAATACGCAGCCTGGCTGAGTCAACGCTCCTCACTGACAGGCCCTGTTTGTGGTGGCAGCAGTTTCTCTGGCGGGGTATGAATGCTGAGGCAGGTTACTGCAGTGGAGCTCAGTCAGAGACTCTGAACTGAATCCTGTGACAGATGAGGGCACACGACATGTCACTGCTGTGAACTTACAGCCTATCAGCGGCTGTAAGTTAGAACAGCAATAGCAACAACCTTCAGACATCCACCAAGTAGGCAGTACCGTCAGACGTCTGGCAGTTTTATTGGCTGCTGCTGATTGATATACCACAGCGCTCATCTGATCATGATGCATCCGATGGCATTCATCCTCAACATTCCCACCACAAAAACATTTAGTCAACAAAAGCTTTTAGAGCATCCACCAGCTGTTGATGACCTCAACAGTAATCGCCGCATTGTCAAACAGTTTGGCGGTACATAGTCTTGTACAAGTATATATTCAGCGTCGGCAGCACCAAGTGCAGCTTGGGCAGCGGTGACTTGACCACTGGCAGGGTTTTGCAAAGTCAGCGTAGGTACTCAGCAGAAGAACGTTCTTCCTCATTTTTGTCACTGACAATAAGTTCCCTGAGCGTACTTGTTGGCCACAGCAGCTTTGCTGGTAAAGTGTGCATGCTGAGGCCATGGACAGTGGAGCTCTGTGCCCGGCATTGGATGCAGGCCTGCTATGAAGAGGTGAGCGTCAACGCTGTCGCCAAATGCACATCAGTGACGACAGCTTGCCTGGCGGTGGTAACAGCAGCAGCCATAACCCTCAGACATGCACAACACTGACAGCACAGGTCCAGGTGGAGCCAGTGCACTGACTGCTGTTGATATATCACTGAACATGGCATGTCAGTGCAGCAGATGTTGGTGCTGCCACCATATACACCATATACCTGTATGTCCATGCATGCTCCAGTACCTCAACCTGTTGAGATCTTCTTAAATGGTGTCCGCTGCAGCATTCTTTGCCTGGTGGTCTCTTGAATGTCGCTCCCATCCTGGTCTGTCGTCAAAGCCACTCAGTGTGGCTCTGCAGCTACACTCACGTACTTGGTCCCAGGTGAGCCATGAGTGATCAGGAAAGGCTCACCCGGTTCATCATCTGTCTGTCATGGCAGCGGTGCTGGTATTAACAGGGAATGAGATCGTATATCACCTGTTAACGACCTGTGAGAGACTGCCACCGCAGGCGAGCAGAAGTTCGCGCCCAGCACAGTTCTTGTGCCAAGGGGCTGCTGCTGCTCATTCTGCAGCTGCTGTTTGCTATGTGATGTGTGGTAGTATCTAATGGCTCATCATTCATGTGTGGGCAGCGAGAAGCTTCTCCACTCTCACTTACTCCCGGAAGTGACATTCGGGACCTGCTGCCTGTACTTTGGCCTGGCATGCAGGAGCTCTTCAACAAAAAGACAATTTGCCTATCAGGTGCTCATTCTACAAGTATTCAGAATCAGCCAGCGCAACAGAGCGTACGGGAACTCAGTGTACTTTAGTGTATACAGCAGGCTTCGCGGCATCCTCAACAAGCGCACTCGCGTATAAGGTACGTGTAGGTTTTGACGTGATATATGCTTATGGTCGGCTTGCGACTGCATGTGCAGCCTGGGCATTTGCCGCGAAAGTGAAGCGGTCGCACTCGGCTACTACACTGTATGCACATGCTTGGGGCTGCAGCGGTTTCAGTCCATACGTATTCAACGTATCATGCTTCACATTTGGCGTGCGTGCCAGACTGGATTGGGGAGTCTTTGGGGTTGTCTCGCTCACTTTCTTTACTGCCACCTTGTGCGTGCAGGAGCTCTTGAGAGTTTGAAAGAGCTCTCATCTCCAGATATGAAGGATATGATGCCCAGCAGACAGCCGCATCTGGAGCTGTTGAGCTACAACGGCGACATCAGGTGGGTTAGACCAGTAATTCAGCAGGATATGCAGCCTGCATTGCAGCAATGGCTATAGCTGCATGTATGCTGCCCAGTTTCTGTCTGTGCACTCCACAGCGCCCATGTCATGGGCATGGTGATGATGCTGGCGGCAATCAGAAGATGAGCCGGTACTTGGATAACCTTACAGTGCCTACTGCCATCAGTATCAGCCAGTTGTCTCAGCTGGTTGCCCAGCAACTCGGGTGCTTCTGTTGCTGCCACTGTTGATCCTGTCAGGCGCCTGGTGGAGTCAGCAGACAGTATCCAGCTGATTGCTGACACACCCAACGTCAAGGCCTGGAGGGTGGACAAGAGCGGCAGGTCATGTGTGGTGAAACACCAGCCCTGGAGGCGGACAATGCAGGCAGCACCCCAGGTCCGTGCAACACACCCTCTGCTGTCCAACAGCAACAGCAGCAACATGCGGTAAATTGGGTCATACAATCTGACTTGTTTCTCAACGCCATGCTGCCATTTGCTATTGCTGTTGCCACAACATATCCGAAGTACCTGCTCACCTAGCTTACTGTTGTGGCTGTGCTGCTGCTGTTGGCGTCAGGTATTTGCTGAGAGCAGGGCATCCCTTTTGCTGTCTGGCTTTGAGCATGGGCCCTCACACCCACTTCTGGCCCTGACACTGCACACTGTTATAGACCCGCGGCTTGGTGTGTTCATCGTCAGCCCTTATGCCGGCGTGTGTGCAGCACAGATGCGGGCGACCGAGTGGAAGGCCTGCACCCCACAAGAACTGGAGCAGAGGTGCAAGGCCCTGGCGGCCAGCCTGCTGCTCACACAGACAATGTATGAGAACCTGGTGAGTAACTAACTCACACAGAGTGTAGTTGAGACTGCTGACAAGGCTGACAGCCCTTACTGAGCATCCAGGCTGGGTGGTGGTAGTACCTGCTCACATGACATAAGTGATGTCCTGCTCATGCAGTGTCACCAGCAGTGTCTGCTCACTTTATGTGAGTCATTCACTTGCTGCAGCCCCTCTCAAGTTGGCAGTGCTGATTGCACTGCGCCACTGCTACACTGCTTTTGCCTGCAGCCTGATGAGCATGGCCAGCTCCAGAAGTTCCTTCACCGGGACATCAAGCTGGACAATGTGACCTATGACAAGGAGCACGACTTCTTTGTGCTGATTGATTATGGGGCATTCATCAGTGTGGACCAGACCCCCTTCAGGGATCACAGCTGGTTTGATCTCATAGATAAGAGGTGCGTGATCTGGAGCTGTGGCTTTCTGTTTGATTAGGTGTGTCTGTTCATGCACAATGTACACTTGCAAACACAACAACAGACTCTGATGTACGCACTGCAGTGCTTGATATCTGGGAACCATCCAGATGTTGAAAATCTGTCATCCACTGCTATTTTTCCAGGCCAGCAGTGCAGTCACTGCATGATGGCATCACTCAAGCTGAACGCCAGCCAGCCAACTCACCAGCACTTGTTCATGCCTGTGTTTGGTTTCAGGTATGTCGACCCCCAGATGTGCACATACGATCCCGACACTGGTGTGTATGCTGCTGACGCACATGACGGCCTGAGGTGCACGACCTTCCCCAGCCTGGACCTGTACCTGACAGGGCTCAGTGTGGCTGAGATGTTCATTGGCCACATGCCCCAGCAGCTGGACCCCAACCAGTACGGCGAGGACTTGGCCGCCCACTGTGATGCTGTGGCAAACTTCTCTTGGGCAGACAGCCCCGAGGTAGCAGCCATGCCTGAGGCCATGAGGTCTTGGCTGCTGCAGGTGCTGGGCCCCCAGCCCAGTGACAGGCCGGCATCAGCAGCAGAGGCCCTGGAACATCCATGGCTGGCAGGTGAGGTGGAGAGGGTGATGGCAGCCCTGGGTGCAGCTCAACCAGCATGGAGCGAAGCCATCAGAAGACTTCGGCAAGACATTGATGGTGGCGACAGCAGCAGCAGCAGCAGCAGCAGCCAACAGATTGGCTTAAGCTGCAACACTGATAGCCAGCTTGCTACTGTGTGCAGCACTGGCAGCAAGACATGCACTGCAGCACAGCCGCCACTGCAGCAGTCTGAGTCCTGCAATCTTCTCAGCTGCTCAACAGCATACACTGACTTGAGCGATGATGGCAGCAGCAGCACTGGCAGTGGTAGCAGCAGCACTGCCGTATGCCCACACACCCCATCAGTCAACAGCAGTCCTGATAGCAGTCCTGACTCATCAACTTGTACTAGTACTGCAAACAGCAGGAGCTGCAGCTACAGCTGCAGCCGTAGCAGCATGTTGTCTGATGCTGCTGCCATGACACCAGCAAGCCCAGCTGAGGCTGCAGCACCTGCTGCTGCTGCTGCTGGTGTTACCAACCCTGTGCATTTGATGCTGGTTGTTGTCACTGGACAACCTGAGGAGTCACTGGCGGTCAGCAGAGCCACAGCAGAGGTGGGCACCCAGGTAGAGCTTGAGGCGGCAGGTACAGACCAGCCTTGCCAGGGTCCACGGCAGCGGTGCTGCCAGGAGCTATCTGCTGAGAAGGTCCAGGTGGCCTGCCTGCCAGGCCTGTTTAAGAAGTACCCACAGTCTGCTGCCACTGACAGCTGCAACAAGGGCAGCAAGAAGCCTGCAGCGGTGGAGATGTTGAGGCAAAAGGTGCAGGCTCAGCTCACTGGAGCTTTCAGCAAGTTGCGCTGCGCAGTGCAGAGGCTGAGGCTACGGTCAGG
>JABEVS010000540.1:0-41030 GCA_018290735.1 Coelastrella sp. MACC-549 | reverse complement strand
ATATTCAACCGGATTGAATCTGGTTTCTGTTTCTTTTTGGTGTGCCCCCATGAGCCATCAGTTGGCTCCTTTCGGGTGGAAACCCTTGAGGTAACTTGTAGTAGTAGTAGTAGTAGTAGTAGTAGTAGTAGTAGTAGTAGTAGTAGTAGTAGTAGTAGTAGTAGAATGTGCTGCAGCACTGAGCACACGACTGGGCAGCCGGGACAGCTGAGGCAGGCACACGCATCACACCAGGGTGGCGCCCCCGACGCATGTCAGCGCATTTGCCATTGCATCTCAACTTGTTGCATGGCTCGATTTCTTTTACACTACTAGTGTATGTAGTACATACATCTCAACTTGTTGCATGGCTCGATTTCTTTTACACTACTAGTGTATGTAGTACATACAGGCAACCTGTCGAAAGAGGGATTCAGCCTGAGCCATGCAACAAGTATGCAACTAATTATTATGCTGTCTATGTATTTGTGCCATGAGCCGCTTGGCGACAGATTGGCATGAAGTGGCCTTGTTGCCAAGCAGTGCTTTGGTGTTTGCAAGGTTTCCATGTTGCTGTTTACACGTTGTGTCAAACAATTGCCTTGACAATACTGCTGGGTTACTCATTCACGGTGCCGTTGATTTGGAAGGTCCACCTGTACATGTTTAGTTTCTCCACATGTACATGTGGAGCTAACATGTTAGCTCATTTGCCATAGCACTTCATCTTGCTGCATGGCTCAATTGTTTTGACACGCAAATTGAGGCATTCAAGATGCCGCAGCTGCAAGTTTAAATTCAATGATCTGCTATCTGCTATTGGATTCTTCACGAAAGGTCCGGTCAAGTTTATTCTTCTTTCTTCGCTGACCGATCGGTCGCGAGGGAGTGCGACAATAGCATGTCCCATGCCTAGACACCGGAGTCCGGCATCTGAATTGATCTGTGAAACACTGTTTCTGCTTTGCGACGCAGCGGCAGCAGGATTGGCACCACCTGCACGCCAATGATGCATTGGAGCAACACGACAATTAGCAGTAGCGCAGGCTGGCTATTAGCATACCAAACTCATGCGAACTCCATAGACAAGCAATGGGATATTCAAACACATGTATTCTGTCCGGACACTCTGTGCAGGGTGTGCATGCAAGGGTATTGCGATTAACCAGCATGCCGTTCTGCTGCACAGTACCTTACATTTCCAGCCAGCAACCATTGCAATTCTAGTAGACGGTTACCTGCACTGTAAGTGTGAGGAGCGATAGACCTAATCACCCGTCTGAGTGTTTGCCGCAGTGTTGATAGTAGGTGGCGGGCCTCCATGAGACGTGCATTGCAATGTTTGCGGACAAAGATCAAAGAAGATGCGATAGTTCACTGATCACACAGGCCTTGGCTGGGAGTCATACATATCTGACAGCCTACCGCTGTATTACAACATCTCGTACCTGATTGACGCCTCAACAGCCGGCAGACAGTATGCCAAAGTCAGCTGGTGGGGCTGCCTCAGCTCTTCAACACACCAAGCGAAGGTTAGCGAGTTTCATGCCGGGACGTCAGCAACCCCGCAGCCCACCCACCGATGACCCAGAGTATGCGTCACCAAGTCCACCAGAAGCAGATACACCTGATCCAATCTTCCGTAAGCGCAAGGCCGCTCAGTCCTCCAATGAGGGACGCCGTGCACCTGTCAAGCGTCCAAAGCAAAGGTAACAGGAGTACTATTACAATCGTTGTGTTTAGATTTCCGAGCTCCTCAGCTCCAAGCTATTGAGACAGCCCGACGAACGAACGCATAGAGGTCGGGCGTATATACAGCTTTCCAGTCCACTCGTACATCTACCCTGCATTCAGCGACTTTCTTGTGACTGTGGCAGTAGGCTGAATTAGCAGGCAACCGCCAGGTGGTAACTACGTTGCACCAGGCGATAAAGTACTCAACTCGGCACAATGTGTACTTTGACGCAGGTTGATCATAGACAGGACATCCACACAACTGCACTGCAATCAAGCGCAGCAGCGGCTGCAGCAGCTGCATACACAACTGAAACAACAACAGGACTTGCTGGCATTGCAACAGCAGCAGCTGCAGGTCAGTCAGCGCAGGAATCAGGACCTCGTGAACATCATACACGCGCTCGTCGCAGCAGCAGCAAAGCAGAAGTTCATTTCGGCAGCAGCAGGGGCAGCAGATGCAGACGCAGCGCCTTTGAAAGACGGCAACAACAGCAGCAACATCAGCAGCAAGCAGAGCACACACAGTGCTGGCAGTGTCCCAGGTGCAGCAGCTGAAATTACAGGACAAGAGCCCTGCAGAATGCCAGAATTGTCTGGTGATTCGTCAGAGTTCAAGCCTGTAATTGGCCTTACACCGCTAGCAGCAGTGCCATCACCAGCAGCAGTAGCAGCACCTGATCCTGAGCCATCAGCATTTGCCGTAAGCGGCAATCGCACATTAGAAGGCCTGCTATTAGCACCAGCACACACAGCCGCTGTCAATAAAAGCATGACAGCAGCAGCTCCAGCAGCAGCAAATGGTGATGATGACATTCAGAACGAGCAGCATCTCCTGCAGATGATAGCCAGTGCTCATGGTGAAGAAGACTTGATGCTGGTTTTTGAAGAGGCTCTGCAGCCGATCAAGAAGCAGCAGCGGCAGCTGCAGACGCTGGAATCTGTACCTGGTACTATGCAGCAGAAACTCCAGCAGCAGCTGTACCTGAGCAACACACAGGGTCAATTCCAGATTGGCTCACAGTCACCACATTCTCCTCCTGCTGGTGCTGCTGCATCTACTGCGGGACCTGCAGCAATGGCAACTTTTGATGTGTATACCAACCTCTTTTTCAATCAGCAGCAGCAGCAGCAGGCAGCTGGAGCAACCGCCTTACCGTCAGAGCCCCAACATGCTGCTGCTGCTGCTGCTGCTGCTGTTCTTTCCACAGTAGGCAGCAGTTCCACAGAGTTCCATGTTGCAGCGCATTATCTTGGAAGCAATGGGGCTGGCTACAGCCCTGTCCCACTAGTGACTGCTGCTGCCAGTGATGGTTCTGCTGACAGCAGTCATGGCTTTGGTCAAGGTGGCTGCAGCAGCAGCTTGTTCTATCCTCCCTCAACAACAACAATAGCAACAGCAACAGCAACAGTTGGGACCGCTGTGACTGTTACTGAGGTGTTTGATGTATCAGCAGATGCTCTGAGTGATTTCCCCAGCTGCACTGATCTGGTATCTATGCTGGAAGATTTGGACCAGGGTGAGTTGTTATTCTTGTGATCATCATGATCTACACTGGTCTATCAGCCTCAGCATGATCTACACTGGCCTATCAGCCTGATGGTGGCCCAGGCCTTTCTTTGCATGTGAGGTATTCTTTCCCAGCAAGCTTGCCACTGAAACAATCCGTGTGTTGCGTCATTTAACATGGTGTCGAGACTCTTGACCTGCACACACACTTGTCAAAGAGAATATTAGTACAAACACTTCGCTTACATTACTACAAATGCTTGTTGAGGCACGTAAGGTCTGCTTGTTGATGCAACACATTTTTTGATCTACGCTGGCTGACAGGTGGTCGTCTCGATGACAATACAATGCATGCTTGCTTATTGTCACGACAGTGGCACTCACAGTCTATTAAATGTCATTGTAGGCATGAAAAACTGTTATCATTTGGTTGCCCAATTCGTATGACTGATCTCCATGCATGCTGCAGAGTATTTCAGAGCAAATGCTACATGCACATGTTGTCACAACATGGCACAAGTTAATGCATCTTCCAAAACACAGCAGTATTCTGTGCTGTTTGATATCAGCACTGCTGCAGGGTTGTCTGTATGAGATCGCTGTCCCAGGGATTCAAAGCCAGTCATTTAGGCCTGTGTGATTCTGCAGATGGGTTTTTACTGAAGGCCTAGCGCACTGCTGCAGCACTGCTGGGACCTTGAGCTGCAGCACAGGACTGTATCCGTGTACCTTCTGGTCATGATAGCATGCTGTGCACAAGGTGTGTTTTACTGCTGATTTTTTATCATCCGATTGGGCTGCTGTTGCTAGAGCAAATCAAATGAGATTGCTGGTGGGGCAGCCACATCTCATGTCTGCTGTTGGACACACAGCACCAGCTAGCCAGCCCCTGCAGTGCACCGTGCACTAAGTGGATTCTTTTTGTAAGTCTGGTTCCAGTCATTGTTTCTCACTGTCTTTATTCAGCCAGTCCGTTTATCAGCAATTCAGCTTTGCATCGAGAGTGACTCTATTTTTGTACAGACATTGCCCATACATAACCACTGAAGCTTCCGCTGCAGACAAGCACAGCTGTGTCGCACCATAACCTCACTGAATCAAATCACAACCCTCCTTCATTAACTTGAGCTGTTATTTACCTGGTTTCTCTGTATAAAGAGTAGTAGGGGGCACATGAATATCTCAGGGCGGTTCCATGGCCATCAAGTTGTTGCCAGTATGTTTGATGCGACCAATGATGCATGTGCCATTGAGAAGCATTGCAGAGAGTGTCTTCTGCTCAACACATTTGTTCCATAATTAATTTGAGGATGTGCCATTACAGATACTCAGGGGCGAATGCTTGGTGCTCGACTAAGAGTAGCCTATTGGATCACTGGCACCGCTGCCAGAGCAATCGACAATTACAATACAATGTATGGTATCGCTGTTGCCTTGTTGCAAAAGATCCTGCAGTGTGCACAATTGACACTGAAAAGGTACCACAGTGATGTGTAGTGTTCATCCTGTTTGTTTGCAACTGTTGTAGTGGGGTTAGTATCCGGATTCGTCAGAGGTCAGCAGATGCAGTTTGACTGCTGTCCACCACTTGGAGCCTACGCGGCTCAGTGAATCATTTACAGGTACCTATAGGTGCTACTATCGGTATTGCGGTTATCTATCGACGCAGGCTGTTGCACATAATTATGCTGCAAGCCAACATGGATTCCCATCATCACAGAAGCAGTCAGCTGCCGCCGGCAGTCCTGCAAGCCTATACCAAGGGTCAACATACCATACAGCCAATTTTTTTTCCTTGACTTTAAGCTGGTCTTGAGTTCACAAAACACGGAAGTGTGGTGTGTACACCCTGGTTCAGGCTTGCAGTATGTTGGTGCCTGACCTCTGTGTCCCTCGCATGTCCCTGGCACTGTTGTTGTTCATGGTGGTGTTATCTGAGTGACCGTCAAAGACCCATCTGGGCACAGTATTGGTCTCGCTGCAGCTGACTATAATTCAGCTGCACCAGTGCCTTTGGGGCAACTTGCCACTGGCGTCTTTGCATTATGTTTACTTTTTGTAGTACGTACTATACCAAGCAACTGTGTGCCATTATGGTCTGCACATCCAGCATCATGGCATTGCTGGTGGCATCATCGTGATGCCTGATCGGGCCTTCTAGTGATTATCTGTTTCTCCATGCATCACTGCACACAGCACTGCAGTTACTTACTGGTGTGCAACTATGAGTATCACTTCATCGGTGTCAGTACCGCTGGCAATACATGGTAAAGTTTCTACCCTCAGGTGCCCATTCCAAGACTCTTGGATGGCATCCAGCCAGCAAGTGACTTGTGGGTTTATCAGTAAAAGCTGGCTGAACCCTGTGGTTGGGGCCTCAGTGATATTTTGCTGTTGATTATGATTGCACAATATATTGTGCATTAATGGCGTTCAATGACTGCGGGTGTTGCTGACAGCTGGCAGCTCCTACCAGGTGCCCCTCCGGGGCCAGGTTGTATGGTATAGCAAGGTATGGTTCGAACGGTTTTGATAGAATTCTATCATAGTATAATGTGGTTGGCATTGCCAGTTCCAAGCAGTAAAGGGCACTGTGTTCACGGTGCCTTTCACCCGGTAGACTTCATGTAAAATAAAATGGAGCAAGTGGAAATGCTATTTACGTACACTTTACTTTGGCCTACATTTGGCAATTTCAGCTGTTGGGGCCCTAGACTGGCTTGTTCATGCCGCACAAAGACAAGCACAGTATATGCTTGCAATGTTTATTTATGAGCACTTGCAGATGCTGTCCAATGGGTGCCACTTGTGACAGACTTAAATGAGATCGTTTGTTACCGTTTAATGTCCCTATTCTCCAGGAGAGGGGGAGAGTGTGCGAACGACAAAGTTTATCTGCTCAGCAACGTTGCTATTGCTTGGTATGCGTTGCCAAAGTGCCGCACTTGTTGCGCAGGAAGGTCGAATACTGACTCTGGGGTCATTCGTTATATCTTACTACTACTACCTCTACTACTACAAGTTACCTCAAGGGTTTCCACCCGTAAGGAGCCAACTGATAATCATGGCTCATGGGGGGCACACCAATTAGAAACAGAAACCAGATTCAATCCGGCTGAATATCTGCAAGTTCAACTCTCAGACTACTGTCTGAGAACAACCCAACTTCTGCAAACGCATGCATGGTGTAGTATTGCATAATGCCGGTGCACGAGGTGTGTGTTCCACGTGGAACACACACAGCGTGCAGGCCGCACACACAGAGTTTGCACACAACCAATGTTGCATGGCCAACTGGGCCCATGCGCTCAATCTCAAGTATGCATACAACCCTACACCCACATGGGGACTCCAGAAGCGCAAGATCTCTAAAGTGATATGTGGACATCCGCTGCATTGGAAATGCAGGCTGAGCCAGAAGGTCTGACCAACAATATGTACTCTTTAGGAAGAGCAGCAAGCGTTGCGCTCAACACAACAACTTGCCTGTATGCATCATGCAGCATGTGCACATGATGAACTGTTCACGCCCTTGGACAGCAGTCATGCATGCAGTGCAAGGAAAAGCCCTCCAAGGCATCGCAGCCTCATCGTACAGCGAACAAAGAAACTCATGAGATCAGCAACTTTATATCTAGGCAGGCAGTACCCACCAGTCACTCCCAAGGGCCTTGCGGCCGGAAAGGGTAACTTTCCTTCCTTCCACCAGTCACTGTCATACTGTCCTGTGGCACAGCACAGGCGAGAGCCCTGAAGGTAGACGAGATCTCAGCACACCTTAGCGCATTCAGCGCATTTGTCATAGCGTTTCAAGTTGCTGCATGGCTCAATTGCTTTTACACCTTATACACCCATCCAAACGGATCTTCGGCCTGGCCTGTTTGCAGCTGAGTCAATGCATTATACAGCTCTAGTGCTGTGCTGCCTGCAGCCCCCTCTGCCACGTATGACTTCCTGGTGCCACGGTATGTCAAGCTGCCAACAGAGCAAACAACGACTGCAGTGCCTGTGGTGAAAACCTCGTCAGCCTGCACAGCAACAGCACAGCAATGCCAGCAACATCAGTAGAGGCAGCTTGCTCCAGACACGCTTTTGGACACATGCACCTCCGAAAACTGATCCCAGATTCCTTGTGGTAGCGTGCCAACAGTTTTGGACAGCAACAACTCAACTGAACACAAAGGGACACAATCCTGCTGAGCTAGAACAGGAGGTGGGATGTCCCTTGCAGCATGTGTAGCTTGGTGCTGAAGCCTTGTGCTGCAGACATTGCATTGCACGTGTCTGTATGCCTGCAGGTCTTTCACCCATTTTTGTCGCTTGCTGCTTTGTGAATGCCAGCTGTAACCCAGCCCAGCAATGCTGCCGTGAAACCACATAATCTGCCCTTCAGAACACACACTCAATGACAGCTGGTGCACTCCCAGCAGCTGCTCACCTCCATGGCCTCAGTGATTGAGACCTTCTCCTCCAACACCTCGTAACCGTGAAGCCGTGCCAGCTGAATGATGCTGTCACGGGTGACACCTGAGTCAGAAACAGTAAAGAACACAAATATCTTTGCAGGTTCTTGGGTCAGACATCACAAGACCTCTGCGGTTGGACCTGCACGCTGAAGCTTGTAACATATAAACTAGGCCAGCTCGGGCGGATGGCCACAGTGGAAGAGCACATGTGACAGCTGCACAGGGCAGTGGGGGTGACATTGTTTCATGTTTGGGTGGGTCTGTAGGTCATTAATGGTGCATGGACATGAAAGCCAGCAGTTATATTCCTAGTTACACTACAGATTCTGGCGGCAAGTGTTACGGCAGTGCATGTGAAAGCTTGATACAAGCAATCATGACGAGGGTCAATGCGAAAATGCCTTTTGGCATGTGCAAAGGATCGCAATATAGATCCAGCTCTGCTAAATCAGGTCTACACTGGCTTCAATTATGGTTCCAGATTCTATGTATGCAGAAAGAGAGCAACCATGTGTGAAGCCCCAGCTGCTGAAACTTTGCATACCTGGCAGAATAGTACCCGCAAGGGCTGGTGTCTTGATGGTCTTGCCCTTGCGCACAAAGATGTTGCAACTAGACACCTCCTCTAGGTATGTGTCAGTCTTTGCATCTAGGTATACAACATCTGCAAAAGTCAACAGCATCAGTGCTCAGCAGCAGCTGTCTCATGCTGTAAAAGCAAGGCAAATCCCAGCCCATTCACAGTGGCAGGCCAACAACAGCCATTGAGGCTCTGCATAAGCCACACTGCTGCTGCTCTTGCTGCTAGTGCTGTAGCTGGACACCTACTCCTCATGCTGGTCCTGGCATTGGCTCAGCACACAACATGATCACTCCTGGCTAGCAATAGCTGCCACACCTCGTGCCATTGCGCAGTGTCTAGGGACAAAAACCTCTGCTGATGTTGCTGCTTCTGTCACTATTTAGCAGAAGCTACAAACCACCCCCACCTGCATAGTTATTTTTCTTTGCCTCCAACTGCGTGACCAGCACTGGCGAGTAGTTGCCTGCAGCCTTGGTGCCACCCATGCCGCCTGGAGCAGCTCGATGGAAATGCTCCTCAACAATCAGGTCAATGGGAGTTAACTGGCCACTCTGTCACACAAAAAGCAGCCAGGGAAGCAGCAAATGCGTCTCAACACATACTCGACAGCCCCGCATGGTTTGATGGGCCCAGAAACGTAACTACGCCATGCTGATGCCATGATTGACTTGCATCTTTAGACATGCGAATGAACTGACATATTGCATGCAACAACTGCTGAATGAGCAGGAACCACAGGAGCACATGACAATCTTCATGTGACGTCCCTTCCTTCAACACATCAGCTGATCAGCAGCGGCTTGTGGGCCACAACGAGCTGCTGATCCTCCTTGTGGCCCACAAGCCGCTGCTGATCAGCTGATGTGTTGAAAGGAAGTTCATCACTCAACACAGTGTTGAGTAATGAACTTCTCCACAGCAATAGTGATGTTTCCGTACCTTGAAGTAAGAACCAACTGCTGCACAGAAGACAGTGAAGGTGTAGGTTGGTGCCGGACCTAATCCCAGGATTGGCCCTGAGCCAAGCAGCAGGGGCCGCAGGTACAGGCTGCCCTTCCCTAGTGGGGGAACCCAGTCTGCACAAACACGACGACACAGACACAATCGTACACACTTATTGTTTTGCATCTGGTAGAAGTCGGCAGCATCTATATACAAATAGCTGGCAATGCAAACATTGGATCAGGTTTCTTAACAGAATGTGGGATGCATGCGGTGCAAACATTAAATCAGGTCTCTTAACAGAATGTGGGATGCATGCGGTGCTAAAGCCACCTTCAGGTACAGGCAAAACAGGGGTTGATATGACAGTCCGCTGCCGATGCATGCGGTGCAAACATTAAATCAGGTCTCTTAACAGAATGCGGGATGCATGCGGTGCTAAAGCCACCTTCAGGTACAGGCAAAACAGGGGTTGATATGACAGTCCGCTGCCAGTGGAATGCTCTTGTCACTTGAGGCACACGAGGCAGCCAAGTGTGATATTGAGAGCACAGGCAGAGGCAGCCATGGACGTCATCTTTTTGTTCTGACGCTGCTGCTGCAGTGGCTGCTGAGGACAAATTCTATGGAGCTGCCACTGCTGCAGCAAGGAGGGCTCACCCGCATCTGCCCTGACAGGAACAGCTAGTACTGCTGCTGCTGCTGCTGCTGCTATGGCTGTTGAGGATGACCTGCTGAAGGACGCCGCTGCTGCAGCAAGAGGCACCCACCTGCATTTGCCCTGATAGGCACAGCTAGTACTGCTGCTGCTGCTGCTGCTGCTATGGCTGTTGAGGATAACCTGCCGAAGCAGTCGCTACTGAAGCGAGGAGCGCTCACCTGCATTTGCCCTGACAGTGTCAGCTACTGCTTGAACAAACTGCTCTTCAGGAACTGCAGGCATGCTGAGCCGAGCAGCACCAGCAGCCATGCGGGCAGCATTACGATCAGGCCTGCAGCAAAGCCCAGCATTCAGTGAACCAATGGTGAGTGAGTGGGTGAGTGAGTGAGTGAGTGAGTGAGTGAGTGAGTGAGTGAGTGAGTGAGGTATGAAGCTCAGTTCAATTACAGTGTTTGCTGCTATCTGCTGCAGTGCCTGAGCTGTGCTGCTGAAAAGGGTTTGTTTGATGTAATATGTAAGTAAAAAAGAGCGACAGCAGAGCAAGATATTGGGAGAGCAAGTAATGGCAGTGTCAGGCGACTTGAGGCAGTGGTTCACTGCCAGAGGCTGCGATAGCCCCTGTTTATGGCAAGAAAGTAATGGCAGTGTCAGGCGACTCGAGGCAGTGGTTCACCGCACAAGGCTGCGATAGCCCCTGTTTGAAACATGGCAAGAACCTGCTCAGACTCCCTAGATAAAACCATGCATTTCAGGCCTTGTTGATTGCAGACAACAGGGCCAGCATACTGCAGGCAACTGCTTCAGAGCCTCTACCTTCACCTCTGTAGTTGTGCCTTCACCTCTGTAGTTGTGTTTTCATGTATTATGATTTGTTCACCATTTTACTATGCTAACTGTGAAGTTGCTTGTACAATGCCTGGCCCTGAATGACCAGAGACTGCAGCAGATGCAGTTGCACCGGTGGCACCTCAGCTCCAACACACAATTCGATTATTTGCAGTATGTGAGGGGAGGGACAGCCCCTGGACAGACTGACTGCAGAGTCGCTGTGTACTTGGGTGTGGCTGTCGGGCCCATCAAGAGCACACAGAGACTCTGCAGTCAATCTCTCCAGGTATCCTGGCCCTGATTTATGGAGAACTAGGGCTGGAGACGGCTAACTGCAGATAAGCGCACCAGGAATAGTTCACACTGAGTTCAGCATGCTGCAAAACTAGGCTGTAGAGGTGCTGCAGACCAGTCCTGCAAGTCTGCCTCTGCAAGGTTTTGCAAATGGAATGCCGCCAGCATCAGCTGCTGCTGATTCCCGCACCTGAACAGCACAATGTCACCAGTGGCGCTTCGCTGTGCCTTCATGCCTTCAAAAATAGACTGTCCATAGTTCAGCACCTGCAGCAACAACAGCAACAGAGGCATTGTGTTCAGAGATGCAGCTAGCTTGCAACAGGATGCTGCGGCGTGCGGATGGGACATGGCGTTTTGTGCAGGAAACCATGAGGTCAAATGCTGCAAGGCTGGCACATCAGGGCAGAAGCAGGTTTCAAGCAGGTAAATACGAGTAAAAACTGCAGCTTGGATGAGGGTTCATCAATATATCCTGTAGTATGTGTCGAGGATTTTAGAGATGATGCAAGGGATGCCAGAAAAAGTGGAGGGGTACCAGCAAGCTGACCTCTGGAGTCCATCTGCGTGAGCTTACCTGTGCACTAGGCATCATCTGCAGCGGGCCATAAGGCTTCAAGTTTCCTCCATCCCAGCCGTTCTCTGCGCTCCACTCTGACACGTACATTGTCTGTACACAGCCCAGTAACCAGAAACAATCATAACTATGAGACAGAGTTGACAGATGGATTGGGAGCCTGCGGCATAGGATGATGGATTATAGGGCGGCTGCCGCGCAACAGATGATGCTTATTGGGCGTTGTAACATTTGCGTGAGTGAAAGCAAAACGTGTCTGTCCCTGTGCAGTTGCTGAGGGGTCTTAGATGCTGATCAGTCGGTTGGCAGCTGTACTGCTCTAGAAGAACTGTTGCTTGCCTGTGCGACATCCTGCAGCCCAAACCCAAGCTTATCCCAGTCAATTTCAACCTTTGGCCTGCGTATACGACAGAATCGTTGGGTATTGAAGGGGAACACGGGAAACTCTGCTGATAATCAGAGGAAGGCGTGGAAGGCCATCTTCAGTAGCCACAATGGGCCTCGCGCAATGCCGACAATGCTGCTAAGTGTTTCATATGCCCCAAAGTGATACTAGCGCCCATTCGATGACCGCTTACGCACTTGGTTGCCTGTGCAGACGCAAGGCATCTGAGCTTGCGGGGCCTGCGTAAACAAGAGAGACGTCAGCATGTTGATCAGCAGCACGTGCAGATACGCAATGTAGTCGTGCAATATGCACAAACCACACCTGCTGCAAGCTGCCCTCAGGGCTGGCCTTGGAGCTGTCTTTTGTTGCAGCTGCATCATGGCCATAGAGCTACAGGGTACCAGACAGACCTACGTATGCAGATTTATGCCACCATAATGACAGCAGCTGGATACATACGCAGCTTGTGGTGGGCCAGGACTGAAAGACGCTCTTGTAACACTTAAGGGAGTTGAGCAGGTGTGATGCTCTCGTTAACGTCTTCGGCGCATATCGTATGCATAATTTCCTGCTGCTGATTGGTCTGCAGTGGCCCCCGGGGGAGAAACTGGTTCACAGTACTGTGCCGGCAAAAGTCTGCGACACGACCTGTTTATCGACTTCTTGCGGTCTTGTGCCATCTGCTTTACAAACAATGTTGTCCTCCGACCTGTACAGCATTCGGAGGCTGCCAGCACGTCCCGTTGTGCCACCAAGCCAACCAGGTCCCAGAACTGCACATGTGGTCAAGCAGCAGCACCGTAGATCGGCCACTGCGAGTGATGTTGATGTCTCAGGGGCCTCTAAACCAGAAGGAAAAGATGCAAAAGCCGCACACGTACAGAGCAGAATCCGCAGACGAGCCAAAGCCTGGAGAGACCCATCAACACCGAATACAGGCCTAATAAATGTCACAAATAGAACCAACACTGTCCAGGCAGCAGCTTGTGTCGCAGCAGACTTCAAAGACACGGTATGCAACGGATAATGCCAACAACAAGTTAGTTAAGCCGCTGCTGCATGTATGTTGGTTGGTGCAGCTGCTGTGGTAGTTGGAGGATTGTTGATTCCTCTTAAGCTCTCCAACAGACCAGCAGGTACTTCTCTGGTTCGTTGATGCATTACAACATACGTGCAGCATAACGACATGCTCTACTCTCCTGTTCTGCAGCCGCTCACCCGTATTGTAGCAATAACGCCTGGTGAAGTAGCACAAGCAGTCAGCATCATTGCCATAGCAACAAAAATGATCAACACCCCCACCAAGCAGCCACAGCAGGACGCGCCAGCATCAACATCAGATGAACAGCAGCAGGAACAGCAGCAGCAGGAAGCAGATGCAGCTGCAACAACAGCATCGCAACCAGGGGCAACTGCAGTTGTGGCTTCACCGCAGCTGCTGGTTTTCCAGCCTGTCTTGGTAAGTGCCCAGCCTTAACACTCTTGCTGCAGATCCTTTGAAAACATGACGTTTTAGATCTACAAGCTGCTATTATTGTACTTTAATTACTTGATACAAGAATCAGTCCAACAGCACCAATGTAAGTGGTCAAATCACAAGCAAATGATTTTACAACAGAGGTCTTCAGGTCAGCCACATCAGCAGCATCAGGGACAGCATCAGCAGTGGCACTGGTGGAGATACTGGTGCCTTGCAGCAAACACAAAGCCAGGTAGCAGGCACATATCCAGTTTGGTACTCCCTCTGGTACTGCTCTGTCGGTTCATGCTCTTTGCTTTCCTGCAACAAACGCTTGGACCTTCCTGGCAGCTGTTATGTCAGCAGCCTCAACAAGGTTTCCTTCTTTATCAAAGTTCACAAATATAAATTCAGAGAGAGAAGCAGATCTACAACATCGCCTCAGCATCATATGCACTGTGCCCTGTGGATGGCTCATTAATCAAAGCAATATTGGTGAAAATTCTGATTTGTTCTGATGGATGCTTTCTGCGTTTCTGCAGATTTCTGGGGTGCTGGTCAGTCCTCCTGAGCTTCCCAAGGGTGCTCGTGCATTGTACACTTACAAGCAATCTGCAGGTGAGATTATGAGACTTGCTGCTGCTTTTAACAAATGAGGCACTCTGTTCATCGATCACCATACCATGATACAGCTGCACCACCACCTGCAGCGGCTGTTGCAGCAAAGTCCTTGCCACAGCAGCAAAGTCCTTGCCAATGGAACTTAGCACTGGTCAGAGCATGTACATCTCTTAAACAATGCCAGGCAGATCCACTGACCAGTGCTGTCATCTGCTCACTCTGCAGACCACCGCATCATTGTGGAAGCAATGCAAAGACGTGCAGCAGCGGCAGCAGAGGCAAAAAGCAGCAGCAGCAGCAGCAGCAGCAATAGCACCAATCATCCCGGCAGCGTGAACGTCAATGGGGCCTCTGATGTGAGAGCAGCAGGCAATGCCATTGCAAGGCAGATCAGCAAACAAGGCTGGGCGGAGTTACACTGCTTTGGAGGATCTTTAGCTACTGCTAAGGGTATTGAGGTAAACCATCTGTTCGGTGAATGGCCTGTATTCCTCATTCTCCCTGGTTTGTATGGAGCAGTTTGCGTGCATGGCGATGCTTATCAGAGTCAGCAACAGCTGCTGCTGGGTCCTGGATCTTCAGTCTTGTGACGTGTGTTGCATTTGGCTTTGGCTGTTGCGGTGCTTGTGCAAGAGATAGAGCCATGCAACACGTGATGAGCTGGAGCCAAATGAACTGGCATGCAAGGGGTCCATCATCCAGGGATGACCATGCCATGCCTGTGATGCTGTTCCTGAGCCTGAGAGTCCTCGCACATAACATTACTTGAGTTCGCCCAAGTGCTTGTGTTCAATTACATATTCCAGGAATTCTGCCGCTTGCTGCAGGCCTTGATTGCGGCCCGGGGGGTGCTGGGGAGCCAGAAGAGTGAGAAGCCTCTTGATGTGTGCGCTGTCTTCCTTGAATTTTGGAAGAAAGACCCATCATCTGCAGCAGCCCAGCAGCAGGAGGAGGAAAAAGAGGACACAAGTGTGGAAGAAGCTTCAGACAACTCCCAGCAGCAGCAGGGCAAAGTACAGGATGCGGCAGCAGCAAAAAGACCAATGCCATACAGGTGTAGCACATTTCTGCTGCTCAGTTGTGCCAAAAACAAGCCATTGTCATTGCACAAACTCTCCTGATGGCTTCGCTTATGGTTTCTTGGGCTTGAGAACAGGTATGACTCTACAATGTTTGTGAGTTGGCTAATGCAGGAGGGACTTGTGGCAGAACAGAGTACCTTCATCATCTTCTTCTTGCCAGAGCTTGGTGGCACTTTCGCTGTGTATGGCACTTGCAATTGCAAAGACTGTGGTATGTGCCGCTTATAAATGTAAGGTATGCATTTTGTTGCATGGCACCAGCTGGTGGCTGCAGCCTTGAAAGGTTTGAAAACTCTAGTTAGAATTGGCAGCTGGGATTTCTAGCTTGCAGCTGTGCATCACAGTAGTTCTGTCTGACATGGAAATCCCCTGATTCAATTCAAGTTTGAAAGTTCCAGTCAGACTCCCAAGATACCGCCAAGGCGTCACTTCACCTTTGTTAGGCTCACAACTGCTCTCAGAGCTCGGAGCTGAGAGATCTCTCAGCCCACATGCCATGATGGCGCGAGGCTGATGGCAGTAAATGCTATGGCTGATGGTATCAATTATTATTATTATTATGCCATGATGGCATCAGCAGAGTCTGCTGAAGAGATGCATGCACTGAACGGATATGGACCGTCCATGGCTGGCAGCCTGGTCAGAACTTCTGACCGCGAACCGCGGACTGCAGTCTGACTGGCAGCTGGCACAATAGACCGGAACCAATCGTACTTCACTGCTGTTACTGCTGTGATAACCTACATTGCATTGTCAGCATGATGTTTATCTACAGGAACTAGAACAACGCATAAGAATCTTGTTCACCAACACATAGTAGCCGGAACACAACACTCACTACTGGTGTGCTGCACATGCAGCCGTCTTCAACCAGTTACACCCACTGCGCAATGATGGTCACAAGCATAACAACCCAAACACGGTCAGCAAGGCCCTCAGACACTAGCTCAAACAAACAAATGGAAGCACAGTTATTCCCAACAGCTGACCCAAGCCAGAGCATGCACATTAAGCCACTAAGGCATCTGCAACTGCTGATGGGTTCAGTGCTGCTGTGCTGTCAACAGTAATGTGGCTGTGCTGTCATGACAGGCTGATCAGCCACACCACATTCTGCAGATGAACCCAGCAATGTGTAGCATGTGACTTGTTTACCACCGCAGGCAGGCCCTGCCACACATGAAGTTTATGTGCCACTTCCACAGGGCCAATCTCGTGCACCATACTTTGTAAAATACTTGGGGATGCACTGCATTGTGATGCTGAAAGTGATGGTCGTGGCTCTGACACGTCATGGCCAGCTTTCACTGCTCACGCTTGCTTGCTGCTATTCCCACAATGCCAACATGTGACCTGCCTTGCTCTGCGACCTGCAAATGCTTGAAAAAGAACAAGCTCCTCTTCAAAAGGAGATGTTTTCCGCATTTGCAGGTCGCAGAGCTATATACCTTTCTCCTGCACTGGCTTACTGGCAGGCAGCTTCAGGGTCTGAAGTTCCAACCGGCCCGATGCTCCCTGTGATATATGCAGCATTATTTCCTTTCACAACACCTTGCTTTCTCCTCCGCTGCTCCTCCAGGTGAGAAGATGATTGGCAGTGCACCCTGAAACCTTTCAGCCTGCCCTAGTCGAACTGCAGCACGTGGCCCTTTGGCCTCCAGCTGCTGCTGTTCTGTTGCCATCGCCTCCCACCTCCTCATGCTGTTGTCACTTCCTGGCTGTCTTCCTGCTTCCAGGTTCACCGCTGTCCGCTGAGCCCTGTTGCTGTCGTCTCATGTCACGTCACGGCTTTCTGGGGTTTGATGCGTTCTGTTCTGAACCCTGCTGCGCCTGTGTAGTCTCATGCTGCCTGTCAGCTGTTGCCGCTGCTGCTGTTGACATTCTAGCTGGTTTTGCTTTTTCCAGGCTCCAGATTCAACCTTGCTGCCACTTCACCTTTGCTGTCATATTGCTGCACAATGGCCTTTGCAAAGCTGGGAGTGTGGCGCTCTGCACGTGCTGAGCCCATGTGCCTGTTATGACACAGATATGACAAATCGAGAACAATACTTGTAACAGCTACTGTAGCACATTATGTAGCAAAGATTCTTGTTAGTCACTCTTTTCATCGTTGAAATAGTACCAGCACCTCATGATGTGATCTGTTTGTTGTTGCAAACAAGTCCATTGCCTGTGTCACAAATTTTCAGGCTTAACCTTTTCTTAGACTTAACCTCACCAAAAGAGTTTCTGCATATGCACTGCTGCAAGAGATCCAGAATTATTAAAGCAATCATCATCTTGCAGCTACAGCAGACCTTCTTTACACCAAAATGGCTCTATCCAACAGGGACTTGAAGTCACCAGCACACCCATCAAACATGAAGTGGATCACTTCAAGCTGTGTGCATGAATTATCAACCAGTCTCAACAACAAACACTTGGCGTGTGTTGTAGCTTTGCCCACATAGAGTGGTTTGACTTGATGACAGCAAGCCGCATTACTCCATGTTGGCAAAGCTACAACACCAGCAAAGGGGAGACTGGTGTGTAATCTATGCGCACACCCATTTAATGTGCACACCCACCTTTGAACATACAGCCAGTTCCTGATGTAGTGGTAGTCTATGCTGTACTTGGCAAACTCCAACCCCTTGGGCCCCACCAAGTTCAGCAGCCATGCGATAAAGTTTCCAATCCAGCGTGGAGCAGGATCCCTGAAAGTTCCCAGCTTGGCCTCGTCATCAGATATGACCGTCTGCGACAGGTGAAACATCATATGCAATACAAACTCCTACAGTTAACCAGAGATACTGTGTTGCTGCTGCGACCCCAAGAAGGTTTTTTTCCTGCTATAGAGCTCTGTAGTGTACCTTCAACATTTGTTGGCTGGGATGAACTTGCGAAGCAGCAAACCGCCATCAGTGGCTGCGTTGGACCAGGCAGATGCCCAAGGGAATGGACCTGCTCATTTGGCGGCATTATTCAAAATGCAGGATGCCTAATGTTGTATATGACATTCAATTGGGTCAGCGAATGAAGGATGGCAACCAACAAGACAAGGTGACATCACCTTCAAGCGACCTGTGAGCCTACCTGCATGACCAGAGGCCGCCTGTCACCCTTGCTCATTGCAGGAACACGTTGTAACTCTGAGCCCAGTGAGTCGAGCAGTTCTCTGCCTCTGCTGTTGCGCACTGTGATGTACTGAGGGTGATGAGACATGTTGTTGCCATTGTATGGAACACCCATGTAACCAACCTGCACGGGCACATATGTCAAGATCTCAGTGATTACTAATCATAGTAAAACTATGATCGATATGATCATAATAAGCATCCCTTGCAGTAATTCTCACCAGCTTTCATGCAACATACTTTAGCCAGCAGGACTGCCATGTTGCAGGAATAGTTTGCGCATGCTGAGGAATCCTTGGGGGGGCGAGGAGTGGTGCCTCTCAGGGAGAAAAAACTGAACATCGCCCAGCTACTCCCACTTCATAGGTATGCAAAACTGTGTCATAACACATTAACTCGTGCTCAAGGATGCTGAGAACATACCACGAGGTCTGCCAGGGCGTTGGGATAATCAAAGCAGCTGTAGCAGCTGGGTGCGATCACATCATTGAGGTCATTGGCTGGTAGACAGAAGTATGGGATGTACTCGTAGTGCCCATCTGTGTGTTTGATGTGCACCTTGTAGTCTTGCATGAACTCGTAGTGCAGGACAGTGTCTACATGGCAGCACAGCAACACATGAAGTCCAAGTTAAAGATAGGACTGCAAGCTCCTTTGTACAGTGTTTAAGAGCACCAACGCAAGTGTAACTTACTCATGCATCCAAGCAACACTGTTTGATCAAATCTCTTGCTCTACCTCTGCAGTATCTGTCAGGCGAAAATGCATGGACTGGCAATGATGTTGGCACAGGCACATTCAGAACACTGCACAAATCTGCTATAGTGTGTGCTTGCACACATGTCTGGGCACTGCTACTGCTTTTTGCCGATTGGCTTTTGGTGGGTAACTGCAAATGCTGCCCTTCACAGAGCGGCAACGGCCCGCAGCTATCACAGCAGCTGCTGCTATCAGCGGCCAACTCAGGGTTTCTGCACCCTGACTATATGCTCTTGCAGTCTAGGGGGGTTGTTGTTGATTCCATTGATGTTGGTGGGCAACATCGCTTCCATCTAATCTAGTGGGCAACAATACACCCCTGAGACTTCTAGATATGATACTTGCAAGCGTGATATGATATCTACATGCAGCGACTGGGCACCTGGGGACTCGCTAGCAGCATTGAGGAACTTCTCCAGGCCCTGGCGGGGTCCGTTGTCCACACAGTTGGTGCCCATTACATACAACTTCTCAAGGTTGAGGTATGGTTCAACAGCTCTCAGTGCTTGTACCTGTGCAGCAGAAAGGGAAAAGCATCTCTTACTCAATGCACATGCTCGTTCCAAGAGGCTTGTCAGCGCCAAGTCTTGTCCAAGATGCTGCAAGCCTTGGACTGCAACAACGTGAAGGCACTGCACAGGTGTCTGCTGTTATGAAACTGACCTGGCAACCCACACCAATGAACAGCAGCTTCTTGACTGTTCCTGCCAGAGCTTCTACTGTTGCCAGCACATCCAGGTTGGGACTCAGTGTTGGCTTCACTCCCCGAGCTGCCAGGATGTCCTCTGGTGTACGTGCAACAACCGGCTTTGGAGTAAATCTGCAGCAGCTCCGGTGAGTTGGTTTATGTCACATGCTGGACGTAACATGTTGTGGTAAAGGAGTCAAGCAGGATGGTTTTGCAGTGGTTCTGGGCACAGCACCGACAGTAATTGGTGTGCCATTGCACAGCTGTGTCAAGACGCTGCTCTAAAGCAGCACATCTAGTAGGGATCCAGTGATGCCAGGGTTTGAACTCAAGCACTGACCGACTGGCATGATAGTGTCTACTGCCAGTGTGATGCCAAAGGGCAGGTGCTTTCTTACTGCAAAGTATGACATTCATCCATGACTCTACCACCCTAGGACACTGCGCTCATGAAAGCTGCTAGATACACAATATAGCAGCTTTGCTGAGCGCAGTGTTTGGGGCGGAAGATGCAGTAGCATTGTTACGCGAGTCTTGCAATCAGTCACCTGTCATTGGGATCACTTTGAACGCACACCACGGCATCTACTGCTCCCGTCTCCAACATTTTCAGGGCGATACTTGTAACTATCCCTGTCCACTGAGCCCCTGGGACTGGTGGGGTTTTAGTGCCATACAATACCTCATCATAAACCCCAAATCGAAGCTCGTCTTCGTCTTGCATACGCCTGGAGAAAGGTTCATGGAGCAGTACAGGAAGATTTTGTGGATGACGGGAGGCATGGAGTGGCTTGCCAACTGCACTGCTAACTGTTGCCATGATAATGGAGCGGCTAGAATCAGGTGCAGCTGTGACCGTGATCCCAGTTGTGACCCTGATTCCAGCGGCTGGATAAGGATTCCAGCCAGCTGGATAAGGACAAACAATTTGCTGTGGTTAACACCACAAGATGCAAGAGGCGATCAGATGGATATAGTATTGTGACTTAATGCATCAAAGCACTGAGTGGCCTAACCGCTGCCGTAACCACTCCCTTGCTGATTGACAGAGGATGCTGCAGGACGCCATGCATGCATGCTGCTGTTGCAGATAGAATCAGGAAAATGGGTAGTGATTGCTGCTGTTGCTGTTGCTATTGCTTCTGCTGCTGCCATTCATGCTGACCTGCCTCTGCCATGAACCACTGTTTCCAAGCGTTCAATCTTTGACATCCCTGAGGGCAGAAGAGGGCAGAAGAGGGGTAATGCACAAAGACCTGTGTGCAAGTGGCTGCATGAGGGCTCGAAAACGCTTTAAGACGGCGTGTTGCTGTGTCCAGCAGATAAGCTGATAGACCAACATTGCTAACTGCACACTGCTGCAGCAGCGGACCTGGTACTGCTCAGATCATAAGCAAAACAAACATGACTTGCGACTGCTGTTTAATGCTAGTAAGGCAGTACAGTGAAAGCAACAGAAGGACCCACCATCGCCCAGAAAGGCACAGGCATCCTTCACATGAGCTATGTAGTAAGTATCACATAGCCCACAGTGCGAGCAGAATTCCTTGGCTGGATAGGAGCTGCCTTTCTGTATGGGTTTTGACTTACTCCGCCAGTCTTTATCTACGGCAGTGCTAGCGGCGTGGCAACGAACACGTCGGTGCGCGCTGCTGTGATGTTGCTGCAGCATGGATGGCAGCGAGCGGGACTGCATGTGATAGCACCGCGTCAGGTGAGCCTAGAATTGTATCTTGTGATCTAGTTCTCCTGTCAGATATGTCTGACAGAATCTGTGACTGCCACAGCCTGAGTCAGTTACAAGCCCATGTATGAGGCAGTCGTGGCCAAACCCGCTTGTACTCCTTTTTGGTCCCCCAGATCCGTACAGGTCCTCAAAAACTGCGCTGCTGTCAGCCTCGGACAGCCGGCTACATCGTACTACTAGACACTGACTGACAACCTGACCTGGCAGAGAAGCACCTATTCATATCCTAATCTTTTGGCTTGCTGCTGTTCAAAGCACCTATTCATATCCTGATCTTTTGGCTTGCTGCTGTTCACTGAGCTGCTTCAAGGCCCATACCTCCCTAGACTCTCACACAGGTTTTTAGCAGACCGTTGCTGTCTGCGGCCTCTGCCACAGCACAACCAGCAATAGCAGTCATGAGTAACCCACACACTGTGGGTAACCCATGATGGGTTAGTGTTGCATAACATTACATTGTCCACAATACTGCCGCCTGACATGCTGCTGTGGTGTGCTAGCCTACTAGGCTAGTAGCAGCTGAGTACCGCAGTGGCAGCGTTGAACAGTTGCTGGGCAGCGGGGATGAAGGAGACAGGGCTGTGCCTCTCCGAGACACTCGGCAGTGCCGAGCAAAAACAGTGTGCGGCATCCTTTAAAATGTGCCTTTCACAGCGGCTTTGAGGCGCTTATTTTGAGCATGTCACCTGCTGAGCAATGACAACTACTAGTTGCAGTAGTACCGGGATTGCCCATCTGTCGGTGGGCAGCATGCTGTTGCTTGCAGCCTTGTGAGTCAGTGCGTGCATCTGCTACAATGTGACACGGCGACTCCAATGGAGCCATGCTGCAGCATGGCTGTTGACGGTCACTGCCAGCCTTTATATCGTGGAGTATTGCTAGCCCCGCACATATATAGCTAGCAAAGGACGAACAGATGGACAAGTGTAAAAGGTGAGCAACCCTTGCGTGTGATATTGTTGCCATGCTGCCCACTCCTGTTCACAGTGACGCGTACCTGGCAAAGACAAACGCACTCTTGTACACAGCATGATCGGCAGTAAAAGTGTGCTGTTGCTGTTGTCTGTACTGGCAACTTTTATCCATTATGCTTTGTACAGTGTACAAGATCTCCAGAGAGCAGCTGTACTCGCCCAATACTTTGCATTACATGGCAGGGGAAGGAGTCGTTGGATGGACTGCAACAGGAAACTCCGGCTGCATGCCAGACAACAGACAATCTGCCTGCAGGGCCCCAACCTTCACATGCTGGTGCACCCCCTTCCCGACTGTGACGGTGCTGGAGAGGTCCTAGGCGCTCATTCCAAACTCAGGGGCGGACATGGACCCAAGAGTAGCTGGCAAACCTGCCTAACTACTTATCATGATAATCTGCATGCCCCAAGACCCGCTGAACTGTCAGCTGAACTGTCAGCCATAACAAATGAGCAACTCCTGCGGACAATGCCACTACTGGTTGCAGCATGTAGCTCAGCCCAAGTGACACTTCCAACATCTAGTATGTAATATTCAGGTTCGGTGTAGCTGGTTGTAGCTGGCAGCACGGCCTGTGCTGCACGCAGCATTGCTGGCTGTGATCAGTTAGGTGTCGAACACTGTAGGGGCCCCTATAGTAAATCTGACTGATGTCTAGTTAGGTAGCTGCAGCCAGCTGGCTACAGTGGTCTCAACTCAAGTCCTGCTAGACACGGCTACAAGTGCGTAGCTTGCTGCAATGAGACTGGCCCAAAAGAAGCAGGCAGCACTGCTCCACTCTTACCGCCAGCTAGCACATCCTCTGGGCTGGGTAGAAGTAAGTCACCTTCAGCTCGGGCCACAAAGTATCTGATATCATTGATGTTGTGAATTGCATCATCCCAGAGGACTACCTGCTGGCCAATGGCCGTATTCCGCTTGCTTGCTGTTGCGCGGGAAATTGATATGAGTGGCTGCTCCAACACTTGTGGTTCTATTCCCATATTTACCAGGAGGTTTACAGTATCGATAGTTTTTTCTGCACAAGACTGCTTTTTCTGCAAGGCTCACGGTGCCAAATTGTTTAAGCCTTTGCTCTCACGAGCCAGCTGAGCAGGAGTAACTACCATGTATGGTAACGCAACGGAGCCGACACCATTCCGGATTGTAGGACGCTTTGATACAAGGGAAAGAGATTTCAAAGCTTTTTGTCTGGCGATGCCTTTGTGTACCTCTCTTGCTGATGTGGAACCGCGAGTGACACACTGTGATATGATCACAAAAAAATTGACACGCGCAATTGTTGCTGCTATAATGAGCTATTGGCGTCCAAAGACGGGGCGAGAGACCTGGTGAACGTAAATGGGTTCAATGTCCATGCGGTTTAAGTGGATCTTTTCGGTTGTTGCTTTCTTTGGACCCGCAGTATGCTCAACGTTGTAGTCTGCTATTTGATCTCCAGAAGGGCAGGGGATCACCGGTATCCCGCCCGAATACACACGAAGCTTTACAAGCGCGCAAACTCCCTTTATTTGCCTCTGTTCGTCTGCAGCAAGTAGTACATTGGAGCTTCAGGCATACAACAACGTCCCTTATGGCTGGCATAGCTCCTTCAAGTGCTATGATAAATCAGAGGAGCTCGATCGCTGCGAGGAATGTCGGAGCTAAGCCTGTGGCACCTCGCGTGGGCCTTACCACAGTAACACGCGCCAAATGCCGCAGGAATGCATACAACTATAGACATGCCTCAGCTGTGGGCTCAGCGGGTCGCCGTGCGGCTGTGCCAGTGTATGCTACAGCATCACTACAAGCACTGGGGACAAGCCTGATCCAAAAAGCAGCAAAAGCAGCTAAACCCGGAACATTCATTGCTGGTGAGTTTGAATGTGAATCCTTTGTCGTTGCCTGACCATCATGGAGCTCTATATCGCCATCCAGGAAAAAGCAGTGCCTGAAAGGGTGGTGACAGCTGTCAAGTCTCTGGTATTCTTGCAGCTGCCTCGAATCCATCTTGATAGGTGTCTGTCTAATCTGTATACATGTCATCAAACCAGTTTATATTATACTGCAACAATGCACGATCCTTGTTATCACAATGCCCACCTGGCCATCCTGTAACCTTTGTCAGAACTGCACAGCAGTATCAGCTGCTGTAGTGGTATGTAGAAGCCAGCAAATCACTTCTCTTACACTGGATAACCACACCAACATCGATTGCGAACGAATGACTACCAACGACACACATAAATTGCCTCACTGCAGGTGCAGAGGGCCAGATTGCAATTCGCCTTGTGAAGGATCTAGCTGCTGCCGGAGAGAAGGTCACAGCAGGTACAAACCGCCACTATCACAGCAGTGGCAGCAGCGGCAGCAGCAACGACTGCAGCTGGCAACAAGTCGGAATAGTAACAGTCCCGCACAGCCAGTCAGCCGTTTGACCAGCAAGCAATAAGCAGCACCATGAGAAACGCCCTTACTAGAGTCGTTGGGCACCTCGTCCAGGTGCAAAACATGCAGCAAGGGAGTAGAAGCGTCTTTGACGACAGTAACAATGGCTTACCGCTTCACCTGAAGCACTGGATTGCAGCTCTCACTCTCTTGACACAGCTACCTGCCAGACAGCAGTACTTTCAGCAACAGCTGCAGCCTTGATTGTGCTGTGCTCCCACATTGTAACACAATGACCTCTGCAGCAACACCGCTTTGCAGAAAGACCCCGAATGGATGTCAAAAAACAGCAGCCTGCCAGCAACAAGCTCAGATACTTCTCCTGGCCTCTTGCCAAGCAGCAGCTGCGCAGCTGCAGCAGCTGCAGGGCGAGAGTCACATCCCCACAGCCGCAAGTGAAATTTCTTCGGCATAACATTGCCTAAGAATGCCCTGTACCATTGTCGCCAGCAGCCTGAACCTCACCAAGCAAGCTCAGAGTAATAGCATAGATGATCTGTGCACCAATTGCTTTCATGTTGCTCCCGCTGCTGCAGGCGTTGCTGACATTGACCGGGCGAAGGCTGCCCTGCAGTTCGCCAAGAGGTATGAGCTCCTGGACTCCGAGGCGCTGCGAAACATCAAGCTGGTTGAGCTTGACTACACCGATGTGTCTGTCCTGGCATCCAGCATTCCTAGGCGCAGCAGATTGATTGTGGTCGATGGTGATGTGAGGACAGGAGGTGACCAGACTGATGTGAGTGCAGGCAAAGAAAGGCCTCAGCCTTGATCATTTCTTCTGGTTCGACTATGCAGCTTGAATTCTGTCTCCTTATAGTAACATTATATTTAAAGGTGAAAATTGGTTTTTTGTGGGAGTAGGAGGGAGGGTGACTTGATTTTACATGCTCCTGCGTGACTTACCAGTCTGGTTTCTTGCTTGTTGTGATGTACATTGAGGCTGCAGAAAGCTCTTACTTTGGACACCTTGTCATGTGTCAATATATCCTGTACAAGCACTGAGCATCAGCCTGTAAGCTGCATAACCACTATCCCCAGTGTCTCAGAGCTCTTGCTACTTGAGAAGGCTGACAACAGCACCACCTGCCTGCCTGCCACTCTGCCTTGTTTCATGCACAGATCTTGCCTGCTGTACTTGCTGCATCAGCTGAGGCTGAATCTACACCCATCATCATCACCAGTGGACCCAGTGCAGCAGCGGCAAGAGGTGCCAAGCCCAGTGGAGGACTGTTCTCCTTTGGAGGTGCCAGGACTAGTGCTGGAGGACGCGGCAGAGCATCTGGCATTGCAGGTACGGGCTTGCCAACTCCGCCTCAGTACTGTGCACTCTGAAATTGACCGGGCCAGTCACTGATGTCAGCAGTATCAGGGGTCAGAGTCTGAGAGCTCAGGATGTGCGCTTGCGTGGGCGGTTTAGAATAATAATAATAATTTTTAGATTCTGGGCTCTTGGGCACATCCTTGTTGTGCAATGAACAAATGACGTTGACGTGCGCTCTCATCACTTTTACCCTTCCCTGTTCAGAGTGCGTCATACCAGCCAGACGTAGTGACACAGTGAGCTGCTCTTACACATCCCTGATTGCCTGCTTCATCTCCTCCTAGCTCAGCGTTATCAATGTCCCGCTGCTGTTGCCGCTGCTGTCAATGCTGCTGATCGCCAACCATCTCAATCATCCTATGCAATTCAGATAAGGTCGGTCTCGACAACTACATCATCCTCCAAGCCGCCGGCCTGGACCCCGCCAGCGAGTCCACCACAGCACAGAACATCGTGGTAGCCGAAGCCGACTCTGTAGATGCGACCACAGCTGGCAACGTCAGCGTGTCGGATGTCTTTGATGTCATGACGGCACTGCTGGAGGCTCCTCGGTTGCCAGGCGGACCGGTTGTGCTGTCTGTTGCTGGCAGCGGAGCCGACAATGGAGAAATCAGAGGCCAGCTGGCGGCTGCACTGTCAACAATTGGAGAGCGGAATGCAGCAGAGGCGGCAGCAAGAGCAGCAGAGGAGGAGCCAAAGGCGACGGCTGCAACTCCCGCTGGCATCTTTGGCTTTGGAACAAAGAAGGTACCCTCATGGTGTGATTGCAGCATGTCCTGCTGGCATTACTTCCTATAAGCCTGTACGTAGGGTTTTGTCTACTGACTTATATACAGATATCTGTTCATGATGGTACCCAACTGAACGTCCATCCACAGCTAGCTGATGATGACAGGTCATGGCTGCTGCTGCTGCTGCTCACAGGCTGCAGTGAAGGAGCCTGAGGTGGAAGAGGAGAAAGAGGAAGAGCCAGCTCCTGCAAAACCAACCTTGTTTGGATTTGGCACCAAGAAGGTGTGCATACAACCACACTGCATCAGATCAGATCATTGGCTTGCCAGTTGGAACACTGCCTCAGACCTACGTGGGCCTATTACATATACGTGATACCTGGTTCCTGGGAATGACATGTAAAAGGAATGAGCAGCTGGCTTGCTGGTGTGTGGGCGCTTGCTTTTTTCTCTGATGACATCAGCTATGTGGGTGCTCATTGCGCTGTCCTATGGCATGACATAATGCCACAAGAAGGGATTTTGTCATGATGCTGAGACTGTTACAGGGTGCACGGCATGACAGCCTTTTGTCAAGGCTTTAACGCAAGTTTCTGACAGCAGTTGCCAGCAGTATGTCACTGGATAAATGGCAGAAATATGATTTTCCATAGCACTGTGGCAAGAAGCTCTACTGCTGCTGCTGCTGCTGCTTGATTGCTGTGCTTGTTCTGCAGATCACAAAGCCAGCTCCTGTCAAAGAGGAGGTGGAGGAGGAAGAGGAGAAACCAGCAGCAAAACCTGTGGGACTGTTTGGCTTTGGCACCAAGAAGGTAAGCAGCGCCATCACTGAACAGCAGGTACAGCAGTGGTGAGACCTGTTGCAAAAGTCTGCAGTGTTTGGACAAAAGTTGCCTGTCAGATTAGTGTTGCAAACCTGATCAAGGGCAAATGAATAAAAAAGTGCTTGGGTGGGATTGTTCCGAAGCTGCACTGCAAACCTGCTGCATAGTACTAGCGACCCATTGCTTTAGTAAAAGCATGTTGCAGTTACATGGTGCAGATGTCCTGAACACCTGGAGTAAATGCTGTACACTGCATGTCTTCTGCATCAATGTCAAATTTGCTTTGTGGTCTGGTAAATTAGGGCTGCTGTTGATTTTGAGACTGTACTGCACTCTCTGTTTGCCTTGTTTGCTGTTTTCCAGGTGCAAGTAGCTCGACCAGAGCCTGAGGAGGAAGAGGAGGAGGAGGAGGAGAAACCAGCAGCAAAGTCACCACTGTCATTGTTTGGCTTTGGAGCCAAGCCTGTAAGTGCATTGGTAGAGCAGGTCCAAGTAGCGCCTAGGTTTGTAATATTATTCTTATTTATCATCACAGATTATAGAAGAATTGAATCCAATGCAGCAGACCCTCTGTATACTCACTGAGCCAGTTTTGTGATCAGTGTGAGTGAATACCAGTACATTGACACTTGCCACACCTGCAGTGATGGTGTGCATATTCTTGAGTTACGTCGAATTGCACCATACAACAGTCCATGAATGTCCCCTGCATATTGTGAAAGCTTTTCAGTTGCTATTGAATCTACAAAGGGTCACTGGTACATGAAGTGATGACGTATTGCAGATAGCTCAGCTTAGCACAGAACTGTGGTGTATCATGTTTTGCGACTTAATTTCCTGCATAATCAGGTACAAGCAGAAGAGGAAGAAGAGGAAGAGGAGGAGGTGCCGAGAGCCAAGCCTGCTCGTGGCTTATTTGGCTTTGGAGCTAAACCGGTGAGCAGCTGATCATGACTGTAGCGGCTCACAAAAGTACATCAATTGGCATAGCACGTTGTCTGTGCTTGACAGCGTGATGGGGTGCTTGAATAGCTCAAGCAAATGAGACACCATGCTGAGCACATCACGCTCATCTCCACACGGTCAGCTTTATCACCTCAGCATACCCAGCACACGGCACATCAGGTTGAGTTAAGCATGCCCAGCACATGGCCCATCAGGTTGAGCTGAGCACGCCCAGCACATAGCACATCAGGTTAGGTTGAGTTGAGCATGCCCAGCACATAGCACTGGAGGTTTAGCTCAGCATGTCTAGCACACAGCACAGCATGATCAGCTCATGGATCCTGACACTGCATGTTGTTGCTGGTAAAAACCCTAGAGCACCAGTGTTGCTGCAGCTAGCACTATTCTACACGTTTAGGTCTGATACAATGTTATGCCTTTTTGGTGTGTGTAGGCTCAAGCTGCTGAGGAAGAAGAGGAAGAGGAGGAGGAAGAGGAGGCAGCCCCTGCTCGCCCTGCTGCTCCCTTCTTCCTGTTTGGTGGCGGCGCCAAGAAGCAGGCAGCACCAGAGCCTGAAGAAGAGGAAGACGAAGTATCAGCAGGACCGTTCTCATTTGGTACCAGACGTATTAAGGCACGTGCACAGCAATCCGGCAGGGTCCAGGAGCTAACACCAGCCCAGGTGGGTTGACAGGTCATACAAGTTTGTTGAACTGTTTCAATGTCTTCCCGCTAGCATATTAAACAGCCAGGCCATTGCTCAACACCACCAGGGTGTGAGGCTTCAGTAACTGAGCCGCACCACCTTGGGACAACCCTGCAGTTTCAATATTGCATGGTCCATAGGCCCTCACATGACCTGCTGCATCAGATTCACTTCACCAGCTGCAGACATCTGCTGCAACATAACTGCCAATTGTATATGACAACTGTACATGACGGAGTAGGTTGGGCATCTGGGTGTTTTGGGGAGCCACCCAATGGCTGCTCAGAAGTCCAATCACCCAATTTACTACGTCACATACAGTTAGCAGTACTGATTGCTGTAGCTGCAGTGTGGCTCAATGACACATTTGAGTTTGTTGAACAAGTAGGAACACAGAATACACTAAGGAAGATCCCACCAAACAGCTTGCAAAATACAGATATAGGACTCTTTTGTCAACCACTTGAGAACCAATAAAATCTTTTTAGTCTCCATAGAAACATATTGATAACCACTGTTGTGTCCAGCCTTTTGTGGACCAATCACAGTTTTTCCCGGTCTGTTCATCAAGAATGTTACCTTGACTGGCAAGCAACTTGAACCTGGGTCCACAGAGGTCAAGCTACTTGCCTCAAGACCACTGGTCAACTTGAGACCAGAAGACTGTGCATCAGTGCTGTTACTGATCCGCACGGTTGAACCCTGCAGATCAATATCAGCACTGATGCACGGCCTTGTACAGCCCAACCTCCTTGCAGGTGCAGCTTCATCCCCCGCGGTTGAAGTCTGATCCCATGATGCGATACGTCAGCTGGTAGCAACCCAAACAACAATCTATGAACTGCGTATGCCGTCCGCAGAAAGCTGCCCAAGCCCGTGCCGAAGCTGCAGCAGAGACAAAACGCCGACAGGAAGAAGCCCGTGCAGCAGCCGAAGATCTCCGTCGCCGTCGCCAGGAGGAAGCCGCAGAAGCACGCGCTGCTGCTCTAGAAGCTCAGCGCCGTAAGCAGGAGGAGTCGCGTACCGCAGCAGCGGACGCTCAGCGTAAGCGTCAGGACGAGCAGGATCGCCGCGCAGCTCAGGCTCGTGCTGAGGCTGCCGAGGCTCAGCGTCGGAAGCAGGAGGAAGCTCGTGCTGCAGCTGCCGAGGCTGCCAGGAGGAAGCAGGTGGGTTGTATTGTGTCAAAAGCGCCCAGTGCAGTGGCTGCCACGGAGTGCTGTCTTTATCAAGGGCTGTTACTGATAAGCGGACTGCAACAGACCTGAACAAGGACCATAAGGACGATAGGTGTGGCAGGTCTGTGTGAGCATTCCATGACTGGCACTACTGCCTACTCACCCACCCTGTGAGCTGTTGTGGTTATGAATCTGTTTGTTTGTCTGAGAAGTTGCCCTTTGCACTGATGGTGCTGACAGGTGTCGTCAGGGTTACCTCAGATAAGCAGCTTGTAGTTTGTGTCTGTTTACTTGGCCATACGGCGCCCTTCAATGTTATCTCCATGGATCTCAAACTCACCTAGATACTGCTGTCTAAGCTGCAGCTCTCTCACTGCTGCTGCTGCTGCTGTCACTACTACTCCAGACATTTCTGCTGCTGCTGCTGCTGTGATAACACAAATTCTGCTGCCAACTCACACACTGCTTCTGCTACTGCTACAACACCACCTAGGAGGAAGCCCGTGCTGCTGCCGATGCCAGGCGCCGGCAGCAGGAAGAGGCAAGGGCAGCAGCAGCCGAGGCGGCTCGCCGCAAGCAAGAGGAAGCTCGTGCTGCTGCTGCTGAAGCTGCACGTCGGAAGCAAGAAGAAGCAAGGGCTGCTGCTGCTGAGGCTGCAAAGAAAAAGCAGCAGGTGCGATACCTAGTGTTCTGACCGGCCTTGTCAGCGCACTATATGCCTGTAAGGCTCTAGCTCAAGCTGATCTGTCAACCAGTGGATAGGAATGAGTTTTTGGTTCTAGCTGGGGACTAAATATTCTTCAGTGCCTGGCAGTTGCCAGCCGCTGCCAGTGCTCAGTTACTGTTGTTGCTCGACCATGATCTTCCTGGTATTTGACTTTGACTTACAGGAGGAGGCTCGTGCTAGGGCTGAGGCTGCTGCCAAGGCCAAGGAGGAGCAGAAGAGAAAAGCAGAGGAGGCCAGGGCAGCTGCTGCTGAGGCTGCCAAGAGGAAGCAGGTATGATTAGTTTGATCCCAGTATGCTGGTGGGAACTGCTGGAAGTGTACTGGGTCTTGGGGGGTTGCTTGGTGTTAGTCACTGGTTGATTGTTGTTGTGAACCACAGTATGGGTCGCTCAAACCATACCAGTGAATCTTACCAATGAAAACCCATCTCATCAGCAATAGCTTTCACATTCCATTGCAAGCAAGATGAGATCCAGATGAGGTCGTTTGAACGTGACACAACAGCTTACTCTCCTCATTGTGTCACACATGAAGAAGTTCAACAACTGCTCACACGCAGGAGGAGGCTCGTGCTAAGGCCGAGGCTGCTGCCAAGGCCCGTGAGGAGCAGCGCAGGCAGCAGGAAGAAGCCAGGGCTGCTGCTGCTGAGGCTACAAAGAGGAAGCAGGTGTGTTTCGGCTGGTAACTGTACGTTTTGCTTGCTCTTAAAAATGTGGCTTGTAGGCCAGGCCTAGGGAACATCTTCTATTGAGACTGTTTGGAGAAAGGATGAAAGCCAACACACAAACCCAGTCCCAACACAGGACTAAAACACTTCGGCTGTGAAAGAGAAAACATATGTTGCTTGTGCTGTACAGCATTGGCACAACTTCAATAGTAGGTCAGATGTGATTGACTTACAGTGTAACTGGCATCCTGTGTGACACACTACACACCTTCATTGACTACATGTATCTGCCTGCTGCCACAGGAGGAGGCTCGTGCCAAGGCTGAGGCTGCTGCCAAGGCCAAGCAGCAAGAGGAGGCAAGGGCTGCAGCTGCTGAGGCTGCTCGCAAGAAGCAGGTCAGCACCTTGAGCAAACTTTTCCGGGCCGTCTTGTTTGTGCATCTGTGAGCCTGGTGCTGTATCGAGCAGCCCTTTTCAAGTCAGAAGAGCTGCGCAATGCAGCACAATGCTCACAGATGCACACTGCTGGAGTCAGGCGCCTAGGTGTCAGGCAGCCGCCGTGTGTACGGTTTGTTTTACCAGAAACCCGCGTCATGACTTCATGGGCAGAATACCCAAGTACCTGCTGTGATGCATTCTCAGCGGATCGTTTCTCATTGTGATAAGTACCATTACCAGCCATAGCAACTGCCACCTCGGCCTTGCGCCTGGTACTTTCAGAGCAAATTGATCAATGATCACCACTCTGAGCCAAGTTGTGTCTGCTGTGCCACAGGAGGATGCTCGTGCCAGGGCTGAGGCTGCTGCCAAGGCCAAGGAGGAGCAGAAGAGGAAGGCAGAAGAGGCCAGGGCTGCTGCTGCTGAGGCTGCCAAGAGGAAGCAGGTGTGATTTGAGGCCATCATCTGTGGTGATAACTCAGGGACCTGCCTGTCAGGCTGTGGTGACACTGCCGCAATAACAAGTCACATTTTTATTCAGCATTCCTTGTTCAGCAGCAAGCTACCCATGATGAGCTGTACCACTATGTCAGTACCTAAAGGCATATCTCAAATGCTGCCTAGCTGGTAGCCAGGATTTCATACTTGGGGTTTTCGATGGCCATCCAACAGGTGGTGCCAGGTGCTGTTGGAGACTAATCTGGGTTAAGAAGCTTGAAACTCCACATTCAAAACATTATATCTTCACTACTAATCTGCAATCTCTGCCTCCTAACCCACCCCAACTTAGGCCCCTCTCTGATCACTTCTCTGGCATAAAAGCGCTGTCCTAGGGCAGCTGCAACTGCTGCTTACCAGGGCTCCGCTGCCGCAATAACACAATATTGTGTAACAATAGATGACTACATAACAAGTTCAGGGCACCCTTTCCGGTCATATACAAGCATGTATTGTAACAAGCTTAAATCCCTACAACTTCCTGTCATACAGGAGGAAGCTCGTGCCAAGGCCGAGGCTGCTGCCAAGGCCAGAGAAGAACAAAAACGCAAGGCCGATGAGTTGAAGAGAAAGGCTGAGGAGGCCAGAGCTGCTGCTGCTGAAGCTGCAAGGAAGAAGCAGGTGCATATGCTTGCTTGCGCAATTGATCATCTTACTGCTCTTTATACATTCTGCACCAATACTTGAATAATCTCACAGTCTACCGCCTACTTTGCTGATCTGGTTGTTCTTTCGTTGTTCACTTGAGTGCTCAAACCAGGTTTGCTTTCTCTCTTGCTTTTTTCTTGGTTGCTGATTGGTTAGCTGCTGAGTCTGATTGCCCAATTTTTTGTCACTCACTCTGGTTGATGGTTTGGTCACTCCACGCCATCAAATGACGCACAATCAGCACATCCTTGTTGCGTCCTGGTTCCTTAAACCATGGCAATGCTGCAAAATTCTCCTGAAGGTTGTAACATTTGGATCAGTACTGTTCACCATGCACCCTGAGCCCCTTCAAATGAAGCACACCTAATTCAACTGATCAGTACTATATATACCAACTTCTGGCTTCTTAGCACACATCAGTATACTTCTAGTACGATATTCTCTGCCGTGTGCAGGAGGAAGCTCGTGCTAAGGCCGAGGCAGCAGCCAAGGCCAAGGCCGAGGAGCAGAAACGCCGAGCCGAGGAGCTCAAGCGCAAGCAGGCTGAAGCTGCCAAGGCTGCCGCTGCTGCTCGTGCAAAGGCTGGCACCGGGACAACAAGAGCAGGAACTCAGACAGCAAAGCCTGGTACCACAAGAGTGGGCACTCAGAAATCAGGGACACAAAAGGCAGGGACACAGACAGTTAAACCGGGAACACAGGTATGTGGCACATCTGGACTTTGCTTGGGCAGGTCTGGCCTTTTCCTGGTAGGCAGGATCCGCTCATCGCTTGCTTGCTAGTGTACTGCTCTTGCACGTGTTGTGGCTACTGATGACATGTGACTTCTGCAGCACGGCAAACAGCATACTACCCGTGGTGAGTGGCACCTGATAGATGACCCCTCTCAATTGTGCCACTCGACACATCCGCAACTGACGTTACACAACTGTTGCTGTACTTGTGCGCCTGCAGATGAAGAGGTCAAGCAGCAGCTCTTCTGACAAAGATAACGGACGTGGCATGATTTCTTTTGGACCCAGAAGGAGGTGAATGGCTTCAGCCCCTCCCTCAGGGCATGATGACATTGCTGAAGGATTAACTGTGGGCTGGCAGCTTTTCTGAAACTGTTTGAACAGTTGCGGCTTGCAAATGGTTCGGAGAAGCCATTGCTGACTGAGAGTCAATTGGGTTCAAACTGGAGTTGAAGCGCCGCACAAGCTCCTGTCCATTTGGATACAGCATGTGCTTATGATAATAGCACACCTATGCATTGTCCAAAGCCTAGAATGAGTTGTTTCGGTATAGGAGCAGCAATGCTTTCTCAGTGCAGCCAGTGCTGCAATTGTGTACAGCTTGTACGTTGAAAAGTGTGTATGTTCTGTGTGTTGTATACAGTAGTATACAGAGTGCAGTGAATAGAGGGATAGAATGTTGTGGATCTGAGAGATGGATTGTTGCACATGGGTGCTTGCACTGTTTCAGCAGACTCCTATTACTGTTTAAGAAGACTTCTTTGACAGTATTCGCCACACATGCAGTCAGGCTGTGCATGTAGCAAGTGAAAGTAGAGGGCTTTCCTCATGAGGATCGCAGGGTATCATCTTTTGGGTGAGCTTGCAAAGCAGAAAAAGGGCTCGCTTCATTTTGTTGGTAAAGTTTGGGAGTGCTTGGATGATGCTGCATGCTGCCAGAAAGCAAAAACCAAGCAAGCAGACGGACTCCTGACGACAATGGTAATGCTGTATGTCTTTCACAGATGCGTCCAGCAGTTCTTGCCCTAGCCAGAGAGTGGATGCAGCTCCTGCCATGGCAGCAACAGTAAGTCAAGTAACTGCTCTGGTTTTACACTGATTTTGGTTGAGCGGGCCCTGCAGTGTAACGCAGGCTACTGTGGCCACGTTGTCACAAGCTTTGGCAAATTGTCTCATGACCAACTCGAGAGCATTTCATACAGTCATGCACTTGCAACTTGCAGCAACTCGGGTGCACAACTTGTGCAGTTGAACTGCCAGCATGCACAACTGCACATCATCTTGTCCTGCAAACAGCTGCCGTAATTATGAAATAAGCATATTAGTCAACTGCCAGTCGATTAGTAGCTACATACATATAGACCGGTGACCGGTCTACTAATACAGGTAGGCTATATATTAATGACTGAGTGTAGATGTCACCACGGTTGTAAGGCAATCAAAGTTGCAGCTTGCATTGAATGAAGTGCAGTACCCTCCATCTATAACTCTGACTGCAAGTTGCAGCTGTAGAACACTGTTGCACAGCTAACAGCTAGCCCCGCTGCGGGACCAATTCAGCTTGATGTATGTAAAAGAGTATGTGTCTACGTGTTGAGATCAGCTGATTAGCTGATTGCTCAGCATGATGAGCGTCTGCAGGCGCTGTAAACAGTCCAACCAGCCTGAAAGTGGCTCGTAACGTTACAGAGCAGGTTGCACTCATGAGTATAACTTACACTGAACCCCGCTTTCTCCTCCTTTTTACAGGTGATAAATGGTGCAGGACGTTGGTGGCAGCTGGATGGGCAGCAACAGCAGCCAAGGCAGCCACAAGCATCGTACCAGGGTGGCGCCCCCAACGCATGTCAGCGCATTTGCCACAGCATCTCAACTTGCTGGATGGCTAATTTTTTTTACTGTAAGTTACAACTCAACTACTAGTACATCATGATATTTGTACTGCTATGTACATCATGTACTACATAGTACATCATGTAATATGTGCTACTGAGTAAATGCTGCACTGCAGCGGCACGGCACTTGCTGCATGGCTAAACTACTTTTACCATGTATACGGCGCCATGTGGGATCTGCTGGCCACTTCTCATATGACGCATCAGTACCGCATGCGGGTGTCTATCGAAGGCAGTCTGCAATGCACCCTGTTTTGCATCATGGCTACATATCAGAACTTGGCATGCGTATGCACAACGTGGTTACCCGCCTTGCGAGACAGCTTTTCGTGGGGTGGCATATGCACTCGATGCCCTGGCAGCGTCAGCACCGAGGCTGGCAACAAACAACAGAATACAGTTGATATTGTTGCATCAACGCAGTCGTTTAACTACTTAACTGACAAAATCAGGGACCGAGGGTTCGAAGTGTCACAGGAGCAGCATACAGAAGGTATGCCATACAGCAGGCATGCCATACCAGTTGTTTGAGTGTGTACCTGCTGCAGGTATGCGTCTATGCCATTTTACGGCCTCGTCCAATCCTTTGCTTGGTTGTCTTGCGTGCCTTTGACCGAGCTGAAACAATGCGTGGCCACGATGTGCCAGAGTTTGAGTTCCTATTTGTCAATTTAGGCACCCAGCCAAACTTCGAAGCAGACCCTCTCCTGGGATATGCTCCCCTCGAAGAGTTAAACCTGTTCAGGCATCGAGAGCTGTACGCAATTCACCAGCAGCTGTATAACTCGAATGAGGGGATTATAGATTGCCTATATAGCAGACATGAGCTTGCAGTCGAGCAGGTTGCCAGCATTGTAGAAGTTAGCATTAAAAATAGGCAGGTAGCCCTGCAGGCTGCAGCAGACGTGCGCAGCTGCAGGTTAGTAGAGACGGCAGAGGAGCTGGCAAAGAGAACTGTGGTAAGTGTCCCTTTCTATTACCTTGCGATGCATAGCTGTATGCGGCGACTGCAATCGCTTCCAGCCCTGGACTGGGCCTAGTCCAACAACAGTACTGCAGCAGGCCACTACACGCTTAACACTGCAGCTGCTTACCCCTTGTGCGCGTATGGAGGTTTGTAGACAAGCATCATAAACAGACGATTGACTTTCAGCGTACATCACCACCCCAACAGCCTGTGAACACAACATTAATGCCATCATTATACACTGACAAGGATTTGAGCCTCCTCAGTCATGACTGAAGTCAATCAAATCGTACAAGCTCAAGACTCCCATCTGAGGCTGGGAACCCCACCACTGACGGCGTATACATGGCTTCTGCCCCTGCAGGCGCCCCATCACGGTGATGGGCCCATCCTAGTTGGCCAGTATGACCCAATGATGTACGCTGGATGGGAGATTCGCTGTGACGCTCACGAGCTGGCAGCCTGCTACATGAGAGCGGACATCGTAAGCACCTCCTGCAGCGCCTGTGTAAACTTTACGACAACAGCTAAGAGGCTGTCAGCACATGTGTTAGCAGTCAACCTTGATTTACATCTTAACCTTGACTCAAGCAGACCGTGTCTGCAGGTTCTGCTGTTATCAACAGAGGCTTGGTGCACTGCTTGACATTGGTGATGTGTTGTTCACAGCTGGGACAGTGACTCTTCATAACTCACGCGCATGATTTATAGATGAGAACTGTCTGTTGCACCTGCAAATGCGTCACCTGGCAGGGCTTTACAACCCCAATTGACTACGAGATATCCCTGCTGTTGACTGAAATTGGCAAGTATCACAATGCCATTGAAGCTCAGCAGAGGCTGATACGTCGCCTGGTAGCTGCACTAGCCCAAAGCATTGCTCTGGCAAAGCTGCAGTGCCTTCTGGAACGCCACGACGTGGACGGGAGTGCCGCTGAGATGCTGTGTGGCAAGGTGGCGGCCCTGAAGTGCCTCTGGTCCATGCCTGTGACAACGGAACAGAGCAGCAGCTGCTGGGTTGACTCAGATATGTCATCCATTCCCCAGGACCAGACAGGCAGTGGCAACTGCCGGCAGGCACGCTGGGCTTTGACTGTTGCCAAAACTGGGCGTGACACTCCAGCACAGAGCACTACAAGCAGGTGAGAGTTGCTGCTGACACATTATGTGAGCGTCATACAATAAGGGTTGATGCCTTGGCACTCACAAAAGAAGAGCAGTCTTACTTGCTCATCTGCAAGCTGGCCCAGAGTGCTGGGAGCATTTGCCAGCTGAAGGCGTGATTCATCTACCAAGTGGAACATGGCAGCTGAAGCTCCTGCTGCGCTGCTGCTGTATTTTGTCTCTCAGTGCCATGGTTCCCAGAGTGACCAACAGGGTGAATCAGACCCTCTTTGGACCTCTCGGCCAGACCATTGCAGTCACTGTCTTGAACACAGGTGCCCAGCCAGTGCTGCCATCCCTGCGGCAGGTAAGGGCCTTCATGTTCTTCTTGATGTATTGGGTTGCTGCTGATGCTACACTTGTGCTGGGCCCTCTCTCCTTTGTGTTCATGCTATATATGTGCCTCACTCATCATTGATAAAAGCTTTATCATGCTGTCTGTCTTGTTGATGACAACATCACTGAACTGTCAAGGATCCCTCAGCAATGACTTTCAATCTCAATGCAAGGCACACTGTGCTATGATAGCATGCACTGGTGGCCATTTCAATGACGTTCATGCGGCATGAATTGCCTGTGGCTGCAAGCCCCTGCCAGCAGCTGGCAGCAGCCTTCATCAACTCACTGAATGCAGCCTAATGTAGCCTCCAACTTCAATTGCTTTGCCACAACCACTGAGCACCCACTGCGGTGGCCTTGCAGGGCCAATGAAGCCTAATTGGGCAACAACACAGAAATGCTGTTGGACATTATACCCTAACAGTCTACCAATCTTGACAGTACAATTCTGACACATCAGGCTCGTGTTGACAGGGTTTGCGGCTTTAGTTGGTGTCCTGTGGTGTGTTGCTGGACTTTGATGCTGTTGTCTTGTGGAACTGAAGTTTGCAAGTTGCCTGCACCTGCTGATGCCATGATGTAGGGCTTTGGAACCCCTGCAGCTCACCAGCAGCAGTCTCCCATCAGCTACGTGATGGCACGGCAGATGATGGTGGCTCCCCTCCGCCAGCCTCAAGCAGCCTTTGAGGTTGAGCGACTGTTCACTTTCAGAGTGAGCAGACTGTTAGATGGTGAGGCACAGGACAGAGCTGTTGGCAATCAGCAGTTGACTGACCTGTCTGGCAACAACGGCGGCAGCAGCAGCAGCAGCAGAACCAAAAGAAGACTCTTCCGGGGGATACGGAAGGCAGTAGCAGCAGCTGGATTTGTAGCTATGGGCATTGCTGCTGTACGGAAGGGTTTATTCAGATGACGGTTGACTGCAGCAGACTCTGCAGCAAATCCCGAATTGCCGGGCAGGCTGCCCAATAGCAGTTCAGTGATCTGGCTGGCATGTAGTGTAGGTCTGTCACACTGGGTCATTCCAGCAATAACAGCAACTCAGCAGTGTCTCCAACACCAGGCAAGTTGCCCAGTGGGGCACAGGGGGCATGATGGCCAGCATGTATGTGTAGCAAGGGATATTGGGATTCTAATTGTGCTGTTCCTGGACTTCCTGGCCAATAGCTGTCAGGCAGGGAGGCATTCAGCACTGGCAGACTGATGCATGCTAGCTGTATGTGACTCAGGGACTACATATCGAACAGGAGTGAATAAGCTGCTTGACTGCAAAGTCAAGGTGAGCATGGAATCATCTGCAGTCGCCTAGGTGCATGTTGGCCACTGGCATGGCATGTGTGGCTGAGCAGACTTCGTGTACGCTGAACAGTGACGCATAGGTATAGCCGCAGCTGCCAGCTGAGTTCAAAGCCGATATATATTGTTTACCAACTAAAATGATTTTGTGTGTCTGGCAGCAGTACGGCACTATTGGCATATAATATAGGTTGGTAGGGTCATTCAAGCGTAGCTGACCTTTGAAATAAAGCAACTCGCATTGTCTCTTTGCCCAGTGGGGCACATGATATGCCTGGCTATCAAGAAGTGCAGCACAGAGTTTGGTGTACAGGAATATCACAGGAAAGGGACAGGATTTGTGGGCTTGGTGCAGCAGATGCAGTCGCCGCTGCAAAGCATTGAGTGCTTTGTGTTTTATGAAATGGTTTGATCTCAGATATCCTTATGAGCGATTTTGTTGGCTCTTACGGGGTGCCCCTCAGGGGCCAGGTCATATGGTATGGTATGGTATGGTATGGTATGGTATGGTATGGTGGAATAATTGTGCCATTCCTGGACTCCCTGGCCAGCAGCAGTCAGACAGGATGGCTGTCATGACAGGCAGACTTATGCAAGCTGGCTGTTTGTGATGCACCTATTCATTGCTGTTGAATACACATGTAGTGCTGCTTGACTGCAAAGTCAAGTGGCGTGCTGAACCATCTGCAGTCGCCTAGGTGCATGTTGGCCTTGTGTGGCTGGACAGGGGTCAACTGTGCATGGTGGCAGCTGCTACCATGCACGGTGCTGCTGCTTTGCGGCAGAGTATTGCTTCTCTGTGTCGCCAGGGTGCGTGTTGGCCCTGTGTGGCTGAGCAGAGTTCCACTATATGTGTGATAAACAGTGATGAATAGGTGTGACTGCAGCTGCCAGCTGAGTTGAGAGTCTGGCTGTTTTACAGTATGTGTGTACAGGCTGCATTCTATGTAGTGCTGCTTGACTGCAAAGTCAAGGTGAGTACTGAATCAACAGCAGTCGCCTGGCTGCGTGTTGGCCTTGTGTGGCTGTACAGGGGTCAATTGTGGATGGTGGCAGCTGTTATAACTGTAATTACCATGCATAGTGCTGCTACTTTGCGACAGGATACTGCTGATCTGC